>WNWK01022311.1:0-32754 GCA_009830355.1 Cherax destructor
ATAAAATACCGACACAATGGAAATATAAACACATAAGCAGTATAATGTGATCCTTTATAAACAACGTTTCGCCCACGCAGTGGCTTATCAAGTCACAAACAGATCTGTTTGTGACTTTATCAACTTTATTGACAACGTTTCACCCACGCAGTGGGTGAAACGTTGTCAATAAAGGATCACATTATACTGCTTATGTGTTTATATTTCCAAGACAGACATGTATTCCACACTATAAGAAGACTTTGAGCCATCAGTGTAAACAGCAGTAGCATGTGAGAACACTTTAAAGTACTCAAGGAAGAGGGAGCAAATGTTCTTATTTTAGTTGAGATACGAAACTTTAGAAATGGATGGAGATTGGGACATATTCGTATCACAGTAACCTTCACAGGGTAGGAGAGAAAAGTAAGTAAGAGGCTGAACAGAATAAGAGAGGAAGACTGAGGGATGTGGTAAGTCCCCGAAGGTAGACGCTGAAAATATGTATTAAAGAGGCGAGACGATTAAAGTCAGCTTTAACTACAGAGGTGGTGATTCTGTAGGTTAAGAGATCATGAAGACCACGATACCACAAAAAAAAAACACATTGGGTATTTTTTGTGATCTCTCAATGTCGTTTATTCTTATTATGGACGATGGAAAGATTTCCTGACACAAACACGACCATTGATGGTGAATTACATCAAATCTAGAGGAATATACCTTATCCCCATAGTGGAGTTTACCTAAGATCAATAACAAATGAAGAACAACTCGCCCATCGGATTATCCACAGGTAAAATATGACAAAATGTTAATTAAAAAGTAGCTTTCAGGAATGCAATGAATAATTTTCCTGACATTCGACAAAGAGAAAGCCATGGAACGTAATATAATGTTAAGCTGGCATAGATTAATTATATAGGGAGTATGTGAAACGTGGAAGGATAAGTTATCAAGTTATTTTTCGAAAAAGAAAACTTAAAGCCGTGAGAAGCGACCCATCTAGTGAAGCAGTAAATTGCTTTCTGTGACGAGGAAGATAACCGCTGAACGATCGTGCTACCACGAGGGCGAACATATCCTCATAGGGAGAAGACCAAATTTTCTGAGGTAGTATTAAGACAAAATTATTGACTACTATTAGAAACCATGTCGCGCTAAGTTCACAGTATTTCAACTTTAATGAAGTCTAAAGAAAACCTGTTGTTAACTTAAAGGAAAAGCGAATTATCTGCCATAGAGGACCGGATTTACCTTAAATTTAAAAACAAAAACTGATCAGCTCTAAGGGTCTAGAGAAGTATAATAACAGGCCTCTGCAGGACAATACAATAGGAGTGAGAAGCGTTGTGAAAATGCCAAGCTGTGTCAAATGCTTTGTCTCAGGAAAAAAAATTATGCCGCCACAAACAGATTTTCATAGTGGATATCTGTTATGAAAAGGTTCTGTTATGGAACAGCCCTTGCTTTATCAAAACGGACATTAACATGAACAAGTGTCTCCCAGTACTACACTAGTGTTAACCATACGTTATTGTATTTTACTTGAAGTTAATATTGCAGTGGCAAAATTCCAGCAGACGAAGAGGTATAACAAGAAGTCAAGTGTAGAAGCATAGAAACATGTACATTGTCAGGCCTAGCTACTGGAGAGTGGCACCTTGACTATCAGATTTAGGATCATGATGGTAAATGACATTTAGTAGGATTTATCTACATAAGAGATAAAATCCAATGAAATAAATTTCTGTAAGGATATGAACTGAAGACAGGCAGGAGACAATGGCTGCTCGTTTGACATCCTGACTTAGAAATGTCTTTACTACGCTTGCTACGTCGACTGTGATCGACTAATTCTGCTGCCGGAGGTAACAAAAGCGAGTATTTCTCTGGTAATTTAAGTAATATTAATATTTCCACTAAGAGCTCATCGGGTACCTTTAGTTTTTGAAATCAGAAAAGTAGTCACTAATAAAACTGTACTGATATTGGCTCCAAGTAGCTCGCATTAAATGAACGGTTCCAACACAGTCTAGCAACTACTGTACTAATATACGCACTTATGAGCATCTTTTCCAGGGTTGCGTGAGATGGTATCTCTGGAAAAAGACGCAACTAGAAGCTGTAATTTAATACGTTTTTAATTAACATTATTAGATATAACGTATTATGCACATACTTTTTTTTCTAAAGCCTGAACACTTCCAGCAGGTACTAGAGTTTTCTTATATATCAACATTTTGTCCATGATAAAACTTTCAACGGCGCTGTTCCCCACGAAATGACCCACAACAATCAGCTAACACTATTGTTAGGTAGGTAAGGATATCAGGAGGACTTGCTCAGGTACTGTCCTAGACCTTTGTATTGTGAACTGAATGGTCTCACCACTAAGTTATACGGAAGTTCTTCATCAATAGAGAAGTATCAGTGGAGAGGAAGACTGGAGGTGTGACCCGTAAAGAGTGTCGTAGTTGCGCGGACAACCTCACCCAGCGAGGAACTTATCATCACAATGTTTAATTTCATCCTTATTTAGAATCTACATAATTTACTATATAAAACCACTGTAGAAATTATGTATTTTTACCTGGATTCCAGTAAGGGTTTTGACAGAGACCCACACAGAAGACTGTTAAAGAAAGTGGCAGCACATGGTATAGGAGAAAATCTGAGGCATTTTATGAGGCGCAATATGATAAAGATCTTTAGACTATCATGAGAGGCTGGAAGTATTTTGAGCACGTTTGCTAACTGTAATGATAATAATGACAAGTTGATGAATAAGACATTTGTGCAACAGCTCCTCAGTTTCGAGATTAATGTGGTTGCAAGCATTCTCATGTTGTATCATGGTATGTGTGGGTGTTCCATCTGTGTTACATTTCTCAATGATTGGCTGTATGTTTGTATTGTTTTTTTCTCTTTAATATACAGACATGATGACAAAGAATTTTGTGAAAATAATAATACTTGTCTGATACAGCAACACCATGGATTCTTGGCACCTGAATATCACCTAAAGCTCGACTGCTAACCTTTGACCCCTCATTATAACCATGATCTTCATTCACTAGTGGGTCAAGCCTACCTGTGACCGCCTCTACAACTGCTACACCTCTCCACCTCTTCCACTGGCTTAATAGGGTTTTGTTTATCTTAAAACCTTAGTTGCCATCCACACTGGGCTGGGGAGCAAAAATCTTTGTAAAATTATGCGCGTCATAAAGGTCATGAAAAGAATGAGTAGTCCAGCGGGAAGAACTATTTAGGAGAATAATGAGAAGGCTGTTGAGGAAAGTCAAGAACGATATCAGAAATAACTGAAGCAGTCGTGCTGGTAGAGTAATGGTCACTATACTGAGCATTGCAAGGACGACTTGTAAATTACAAGTTACATTTTGGAAGGAGCTGGAAGATGGTCAAGGGCGGTCTAATGTCGGGTAAATACTTATTTTTTTATGAGCGAAGGTATAAATACTTGAGCCCCCATCTTTCCCACCTTCCACGTAGCCCAACCAAAGACGGCAATAAACACATTCGCTTCACTATAGCCAAATTACAAGCCCATTTCTTCCAGTTTATCGGCAGGCCAAGCACCACTCCACCCACCCAACTCACCACCACCCAACACCATTCAAATTTACCTTTTGCGAAAGCTTGCAATTCACAACGTACACCACGAGCTAAAACTCGTGAAGTGCAAATTTAGCCAGAGAATACACGCCAAGACCCGCATACAACCCGCCAAGTGGGGTCAACACCAAACTTTCAGTTTTACCTCTATCCATCTAATTACTTACCGGGGCTTCATACACAGCAAATACAGAGCAGCGATATGTTGAGTCCACTCTGGTCTTGGCCACCCAGACCAGGAACGACTCGACCATTGAGACCTAAAGCATCAACTAAGTCTAATTCCCCACCATGTAGAGGAGCTGCCTTCAGGGCGACCTCCTTTTAACCTTCGTTAAATTGTGTAGTTCTCTTCCAAGCCCTTGCGTCAGAATCGTATTAAGGGCTTGCTGGGCTTGGAGCTGTGAAATTTTAATGGGTTTGCACTACAGACTAGAATTTAAAATGAAAATAAATACAAATTCAAATTCACAATTTTTAAGGTCTTTCAAGAATACATTTATGTTGATATTTTCAGATGCTTCATAATGTGTAAATATTTATTGGCCTAGTCTGGCGATGTCCCTGGAGCTTCAATTTCCTGACTCCTCTCCTTAATAGGATCCTGCCTCAGGTTCTATTATGCCTGCTTTTGAAACTAAGTTTGGTTATTTGCATTACTTATTTTACTAGCGTATTCCGCTTATTCGTTACTTTCACGTAGAAGTGCTTCTAATGTCTCTATGGGTTTTTCGTGAATTTTGTACATGTGGGTATGTTTACATGCAATAACTTCTCGACGGTCGAATCTCGTCTCCTGGACATACCCTTCTTCCATGCAATAAATTGACATTGCTGACTAAAAGCTTCATTGTATTTATCATATTTATTTATGAGCATGTGTTTTTAATTTACTCCTACGACTTCTTCATCTTGCTTATTTCACAATTTCTCTACATCGATGGTGAAGAGATATTTCCTACATCATGTGTCTCAAATGTTTCCCCTTCAATACCCCTGTGTCTATGCCCTAATCATTGTTTTAAATACTATTTGCATATCCTCCAAGTCCAGTTATTTATAATTTTACCAGATATTCGATATTCAGGTTATTTACTCTTTCCGCATACAGTGGACCCCCGGTGTTCGTCCATTTTTCGTAACAGAATGCTGTTCAAGTGCCATTACCAACCGAATTTATTCCCTTAAGAAATAATGTAACATAGACTAGTCCTTTACACCCCAAAACTACACTTATAAAAGCATTTAAAAATAGAACCTTTCATAAAGTCCTGTTTTCAGGCAGTACGAACACCGGGTTCCTCTTTGTAATTCCTTTTCCCAGTTTCGGATTAATCATTGTCAATGCATCTGTGTTGTATCGTGCTTGTGTCGTTTCCATCTTGTTACATTTTCAATGATTCGCTGGGTGTTTACAGTGCTTAGTGTCCTTCATCACTCTTCTCGCAGGCCCCTGAATGCAGTTCCTCTAGAGGCTGTGCTTCCTAGAGATTTGGTGTAATATCTTCAAGTAGTTTTTATTCTTTGCTGAGTTTTTTGCCTTCAAAATACGGATTTGTCTCTTCGTTATATTTGGTGTAATTTTTTAATGTTATTGTAATTCTCGTGATTACGTGTATTAAACCATAAGAAAAATATAAATATTTAAAAGAAAACTTGGCTTGACTGACCTCTCAAGACACAAGGTACGGCATTGGCCATTCATAAACACATTTTTCTTATTTCAAAGAACATGACCTGCCTGTCCAACCAGTCCTGTATTATGTCAAGTTCTTTAGACATCCCCAGTGATCTTCTGTGTTGTGGGGACCTTCAGGTGGTGGTTTTATTTTTCCATTTTTCCTTCCTCTAAATTACCGAGTTTAACTTCAAGGCGCCTTATCCAATGCACTTCCAATTTTTCAACGCCGGTTCGCTCCACCGGAGGAAGGGTTCGCTCCACCGGAGGAAGGGTTCGCTCCACCGGAGGAAGGGTTCGCTCCACCGGAGGAAGGGTTTGTTCAAGTACTGGCGTGTGCAAGTGATCTATGCTTAGTGTTATAGAGTCCATTCCAAGATTACTGGAATGGGTCCGATAACTTATAACAGTTTCTGTGTGACTAGTTAATGGTCCAAGTTGGACCGTAACGCCATCACGAGTTTCATTCCCCTATGTGCGGGTTATTTGTGTATTGTTCCAGACATGGTATTGAACCTTGTTATTCTTTAACATCCTCTACATCTTGGTATAAAACGATCCTCCCTCAAAAAAAAAAGGTGCTTCCTACTTCGACGACGGCAGGGAATAAAACTGAGGTACGTAGGTATACAATCGCCAGTTCTGTGTAAAATAGTGTTCAATGTTTATTCCCGTTTAATCACGTTAAATTTGTGCGTGTCTCCCTCTTCTGAACGGCTTCAATATTTATTGAAGCCGTTATGGTATCTTAAGTTTAGACTGTGTTGCCAAACCTGAAAATACAAAAAAAAAAAAAAAAAAAAAATTGAATCGTTGAAGTCTCCATTACCTGAGAATGACTCTTCTGAGTGTCTTAAAATTTTCATCCTCGATATGTTTTCCACAATACAAAGTTCACGTTATTTTTGAGCTACGTAAGTTTCAATTTTCCAATCTTAATTAAATAAGTTGTATTCCATAACTAAAGGAAGCAAACATCTGGTCGGATTCGAAACATTTACATTGATGTGTTCCATAATGATGACACTCAGTAAATTTAGACAGTGTTGGATGCAAATTTGAAATTTTGCTGACACTGTTGCTTTCCTTGGAATCATTAAATTCAGATTAATTACTGGAGAATTACTTTTCTGATAGGCTTCAAACTTTGTGTTGGTCTTCATTAAATTAAAGTTTGGCTATCACGTTGAGCTATCTAAATTGTAATTTGTAAATTGTATTAAATTTTAATAAATAATTAAATTGTTAAATAACTGAATTAAATTATTATTAACTAAATTAAGTTTTAAATAATTCAAGAAACTCTCTATTTCTCTCGCTCGCTGGGAGAAGCACTTGTGTTTAATTTTAATTCACCTCTGCTGGGTGGAGGTAGGGTATGGGACATCCGGCTGGTGTTGGTCACGGGGTGGGGGGTATCAAGAGGTCTGAGTATCAGTGACGAGCCACGAATAGGGAGAGAACAGGGTATGTTGGAATGAGTGTTAATTAGAGTGGGAGTGGTTTGTGTCTTTGGTTTATAAGTTGTCGTGTGTGTGTGTGTGTGTTAAAAGAGGTAGACACAGGTGGGTGTGGTGGGGAACAAGTTGAGGCAACGGTTTGTGTAGAGTTGAATGGAGGTTGGTGAACGTTAGAAAAAGTGAATATATTGAGCTGGTGTCAGTGAGTAGCAGAGGTGTTTGAAGTTGTTGTCTAAGCTCGAAAAGATGGCTACTGTGGAGGTAGGATTGAGTTGGGAAATGTGGTTAGGTGGAATGTAGGCTTGGTAGGATTGCAGAAAAACCTGTTGAACGGCATATATCTCACTCACCTGCTCAACGAATTGATTGATTGTATGTTTGTGTACGTGTGCGTGCGTACGAGCCCGTACTCGGGCGTACTCACCTATTTGTACTCGTCTATTTGTGGATGCAGAGGTCGAGTCTCATCCTGGCCTGCCTCTCAGTCTGGCTGCTACTGGCTTTACTTTCTCCCCTAGAACTTTATCAAGTCATTACTAGAAAAATATTGTTCACTGTCAAACGTTGTTAATAATAAAGCCTTGTCCTGCACGAAGTGTCTTTATAATATGTTTGTCGGCAAAACTTACCATCCTGCATACGCTGGGATCAGTTCACTAAGAATCAATTATACAGTCTGATTGCAAGTTGCAAGACAGGGACAGAAGCTTGAATTCTGCCACTGCAGCCACAGCTCAGTAAATATATAGCTCGCTAAGTATGCGCACACACATGCTAGTAGTTTATTATTTATATTTTCACAGAAGGCGCTGAAGACAGAAAGTTAGGTGCACATCGGAAAGGTCACAGGTTCCTAGCAGGGCTACAGGTTCCTAGCGGGGCTGGGCGAGATGTATTGATAAGTCTCCTTCAACTTGAGTGTTAGTCACAGGTTGTCAGTCGTACCTAGGCAAATGCTGCTTTTAATTCAACATCGCTAAACTCGCATTGTAAAAGTTATTATTCACTTACGCTAGTGTCAAAACTCTATCCTAGGTATACCATCACTCACCCAACAATCTGACGCACAACAGTTGACTAACATCTAGGTACGCTTTACTGCTTGGCGAACAGGGGCTATACATCTTTACTCACCAAGGATTTATACTATACTCACACACTCTCTCTCTCTCTCTCTCTCTCTCTCTCTCTCTCTCTCTCTCTCTCTCTCTCTCTCTCTCTCTCTCTCTCTCTCTCTCTCTCTCCCTCTTTCTCTCTCTCACTCTTTCTACACACACAAACACACAGACATAGAGAGAGAGAGAGAATGTGAATGACTCAACAGATTTTTCCAAATTGTGTTCACAGTGGAACAAGACTTGTTACCGGAACAAGAAAGAGGATGAGAAAATCGCTCTGAGCTAGAAAATGTTTTACAATCGAACAAGGGAGTAGAACAGTTGCTGACAGAAGTCGAACACCTTAAGGCAGCTGAGCCAGAGAATAAAGGTGACAACATTGAATTAACCATTTACCAAATCTTCAAAAATCGTGTAAAGAGAAAACTACAAAACATAATTGTTATAGTTATTTCAATATCCAATCCAGAAGACATGCAGCATTACACACCGACGTAACTGATCAGCGTCACATGTAGTGTTGTGGGATATGATTCTTTCAAGAGTGGTACGTTGATTATGGTGAAAGGCGCTTCTCTATTTGTGATCAAATATAATTGCCTCTCATGGACCACCCTAAGTGTTCAGTGCTTCCCCATTCATAATAAAAATAATAATAATAATATAATTAATTAATAAATTAATAAATGACTTCCGAGATAAAAATCTAGCGATGCTTGCTGAAAATCAGGCAGTGAAGAGATAAGTGGGTGGACTGAATTCTCCTGTTTTGCAAGAATTCCTTTGACACTTGCCGTAGCACATAAAGCAAATGAACTAACTCGAAAGCAAGTTCATGGTAACAGAGAATGACGATTGGATAACGGAATTCCTAAATTATATAAAACAGTCGTGGTGAGGGATGAAGTTGTCGAAATATGTTAGTGCATCCAGTGGAGTCTCACAATTATCTGGAACCCATAACATTCATGACAGTATTCGCTTTTGATACGAAGGTTTTAAGGCGAAAACAAATCGAGGAAGAATTGCCAAATCTTCAAGAGAACATTTACTAGCTAAAGACAAGTCAAAAATATGGCTACTGGACGTCAGTTTTGGCAAATGCGAAGTAATGAAAATAGGCTAGGCAGAAAGACCAGACAATAACAAGAAGGATCGAGGAATTAACATCAAATGAAATGATTCCGAGCAATATACAACTGACGTTTGATACATCTTGCAGACACGACCTAATAAAACTTAATAAAACTTTGTGGCAAATTTTCGAACCGTATTATTTATCTCTAAGTTAGTATCTGAGGTGAGAAAATTAGTTACTATGAAAGATCATGAGAAGGAATAGAGAGATGATGTGTGATCAGGTTTTCAAAGAATTATACAAGGTAAAAGATAGACAGCTTATGGAGAGAAGAACTAAGACGATGGTACATATTGTTGGTAGAAACTGAATAATATATTACTTAGATATAATAGGAAGCACTATTTTAACTATAGCTCATTATTGAGTTTGAACAGACATGTGAGTGACAGTGGAAGTTCACATAATTCACAGCGATAAATGATACGATTATGTGAAGTAACTTCACGTCAAGAAGCGGGCCCAAGAGCTGAACCTCAAAATCCGCAATCTTGTCTAGGTAATTTCACTCACGACCCAGTGAGTAGGTTAAGGGAGGATATTAGTACACGAAGACACTGGACACTGCTAGACGAATTTCCTTCCTTCCCTCCCACCTTCTTCTCATCCTCCCTCTCTTCCAACCCCCCCCTCTCTTCCCCTTAACTCCCCTCTTCCATCTCCTCCCTCTCTTCCTTCCCTCCCCCTCCCCATCTACCTCTCTTCCTTCCCTCCCTCGTCTCCTCCCTCTCTCTATCAAATTGTCTAGATGTTTTTCTGTCCCTGATACTTTTCTGGACTCATAAACATAGATAATTCACGATAATAGTCCATAATACAGATAACAGATGGCTCTGTCTTTCCCATGGGCTCCCATGTACATGTGCTCCCATGTACATGTGCTCCCATGTACATGTGCTCCCATGTACAGTGCTCCCATGTGCTCCCATGTACATGTGCTCCCATGTACATGTGCTCCTATGTACATGTGCTCCCATGTACATGTGCACCCATGTGCTCCCATGTACATGTGCTCCTATATAGGATACGTTTAAACAAGACGCGCAAGAAAATGTATTTTCGCAAGATATGAAGGTAGACTGGAGGAAAAAATAAATGCCGACAGCTTTTGGCATAATATTGATTAAAATTATTTGATACAGACCCACACACTGGTTGTGGTGTCGTATCTGTGTACACTAAGACAAAGTGGTCGTAGTGTCGTGTCTGGGTCCACCGTCATACAGGACGACACGAAATACGCTAAGCAAAGCAGTGGTCGTGTTTGGTCTACTTTGTAATATAGGAACGCCTCGACACATTCCAGGCAATATAGTGGTCGTGACGTCGCGTATGGCTACACCAGGGGTCGTGACAGAGTGTAAGGGCACACCAAGACACAGGAGTTGTGGTGTCGTGTCTGGATATACCTAGACAGGGATCGTGGTGTCGTGTCTGGGTATACCAAGACAGGGGTCGTGGTGTTGTCAGGATACACCTAGACACAGGATCATGGTGTCGTTCTTGGATGTTCTTTCGTACAGTATCACCATGATACACACCAGACATGAACGATATATCAACATTGTTATTAATGTTTCAGTATGAACCTTGCTAGAGGAGAGCGAGGGGTGAGGCGAGACGTTACTCTTGCCACAGACTTTCATTCTAGTGGAACATAGTAGAGTTTAGGCTTTGTAATATAAAATGAGATTTTTTTTACGATAATTGAAGATGGTGGGGACAGTTTATTGAGGCTGAGAGCTGTAGAACACCAGCCTGTCCTCTTACTAACAGGCAACATATCACGTTGTTATGACAGTGAAAAGGGTGACTGTTTAGCAAGTCTCAAACAACGTTTATCTGACTGGTTCTTCTACTGAGCTCGGTGGGTCATCTTTATGTTCACGCGTCAAGAATTGCTTTGCCTTATCATATATTTAATTTATTATACTGTGGGATGTTTGAAATTATTATTAACTCTTATTAATAGAGGTTAAGTCAAAGGACACATGTGCAATTAAGGCGACATTTATTGTGGCAACGTTTCGCTCTCCAGGAGCTTTATCAAGCCGTTACAGCTTAACAAAGCTGTAATGGCTCGACAATAAAATGTCTCATTAACTTCACATGTGTCCTTTAACCTAATATAATGTCGGTAATTCTACCAACATTATTACATACTGATAGAGGACTGCCTAAACTAGCCTACCTTAAATAACGTAAATCGAGTAGTTTGCTGCAAACCTTATGTGAGAAACCCACACGTCAGCGAGGATGGTTGTTAGGACTCCGTGGGACAGGACGGCAGATTAATAAGGCGTCCTGGCAATGGTAGGATAAGGAAGGACCTTAACAAGTGGAGAAATGGTAGGATATAGCTAGATTTATCAACCTGGGAGGGAACAAGAAGGATGAAGTGAAGGAAGCGAAGTCCACTTATGATGTCAGAACTCCACATAAATGATGTTTATCCTTCCCTCCATTCCTCCTCACTCCTTCCCAGCAACTCCCTCCATTCCTCCTCACTCCTTCCCAGCAACTCCCTCAATTCATCCTTCCATTTTACCCTATTTTTCTTCTCTGCCTCCTTTCCTTCAACCTTAACTTTATTCCTCTCTTCCCTCATTCCTTCATCCACCCCTCACCCTACCCATCTCTCTCTCTTTTTCAATTCCCCCCTTCCCCTCCATCCACCTCTCCCTTAATCCATCCCTCATCCACTTCCAAACGACATATTCCCTGCCTTCCTTGTTTTCTTCAGTCTTACATTCATTTCCTCCCTTTCCTTCCTCAGCTCTAACTGCATTCATTCCTCTCCTTCATTCATTCTTTCCTGCTTGTAGTCTTGACTTAATTTTCCAACACTTTCCTTTTCTCCTCTTCTTTCTTCCATTTATTCTTCCTTTTACCCAAAATATCCCCTCTCTTTCTCCCGTCATTCTCCCCCCCCCTCACTGAGTTGCTCTACACCCCTCCCAAGAACATAAAAAGAATGAGAACTGAGGCAGGCCTATTGGCCCATGCTAGGCAAGTCTAACTCACACCCACTCATGTACTTGTCTAGCCAGTTTTTAAAGCTACATAAGGTTTTCGCTTCAATAACACTATTCTGGAGTTTGTTCCACTCATCCAAAACTTGATTACCAAACCAGTACGTTCCTATATTTTTTTCTAAATATATTTTTTCAACCTTGATTGCAATGCTACAAGCTCTGTCTTGGTTAGATATTTTTAGCAGGTTATTTACATTAATTTTATTTATTCCTGTATTTCATCTATACACCTCAGTCATAACCTTCACTAGAGTGCAGATACAAATCTTCCAGTCTGTGATTGTTGGAAAGATTTCTGATACCTGGGAGCAACTTTGTCATCCTTCTCTGTATGTTTTCCAGCGAATTTATGTCCTTCTCTCTCCAGCCATCCTTTTCCCTTCCATCTACTTTCCAATGTCCCCCTCTCTCCTTCTACTTCCTCTCGTGCCACCTCCCTCTACCCAGCCATCCCTCCCTGCATCTACTCTTCCATGTTTCCCCTTCCTCTCTCTAGACATCCTTTCCTCCCTCCATTTACTCCCCCATACACCCCCTTCCCTTTCCTCAAACATCCTTCTCTCCTCAATATTCTTCCCTCCATCTACTTCCTTATAATCACTCACTATTCCTAGTTCTACCTCATTAAACCCCCACCTTGCACTGCTGTCTCACTAGTCCTCTCTCCGTATTCCCCCATGCACCAGCTGCTTCACGTTGACTCTCTCCTACCTCCGTGCACCATCTGCCTCATTATTCCTTTCTAATCCTACATTCGTGCACCAGCTGTCTCATTATTCCTCTCTCTCCTAATACCTCCGCGCACCAGCTGCCTCACAGTGACTCTCTTCTACCTCCCTGCACCAGCTACCTCACGTTGACTCTTCCTTCCTCCGTGCACCAGCTACCTAATGTTGACTCTTCCTTCCTCTGTGCACCAGCTGTCTCATGTTGACTCTTGCCTCCGTGCACAACTGCCTCACATTGACTCTCACTTCCTACCTCCGTGCACCAGCTGCCTAACGTTGATTCCCGCCTCCGTGTACCAGCTGCTTCACGTTGACTCCTGCCTCCGTGCACCAGCTGCCTCACGTTGACTCTTGCCTCCGCTCACCAACTGCCTCATTGACTCCTTCCTCCATGCACCAGCTGCCTCACGTTGACTCCCACCTCCGTGTACCAGCTGCTTCACGTTGACTCCTGCCTCCGTGCACCAGCTGCCTCACGTTGACTCCAGCCTCCGTGCACAGCTGCCTCACGTTGACTCCTGCCTCCGCTCACCAACTGCCTCACATTGACTCCTGCCTCCATGCACCAGCTGCCTCACGTTGACTCCAGCCTCCGTGCACAAGCTGCCTCACGTTGACTCACCTCCGTGCACCAGCTGCCTCACGTTGACTCCTGCCTCCGTGCACCAGCTGCCTCACATTGCCTCCTGCCTACGTGCAGTAGCTTCCTCACGTTGACTCCTGCCTCCGTGCACCAACTGCCATACGTTAACTCCAGCCTCCGTGCACCAGCTGCCTCACGTTGACTCCTGCCTCCGTGCACCATCTGCCTCCCGTTGACTCCTGCCTCCGTTCACCAGCTGCCTCACGTGGACTCCTGCCTCAGTGCACCAGCTGTCTCACGTTGACTCCAGCCTCCGTGCACCAGCTGCCTCACGTTGACTCCTGCCTCCGTGCACCAGCTGCTTCACGTTGACTCCTGCCTCCGTGCACCACCTGCCTCACGTTGACTCCTGCCTTCGTGCACCATCTGCCTCATTATTCCTTTCTAATCCTACCTCCGTGCACCAGCTGCCTAACGTTGATTCCCGCCTCCGTGCACCAACTGCCTCACGTTCACTCCTGCCTCCGTGCACCAGCTGCTTCACGTTGACTATTACCTCCGGGCACCAGCTGCCTCAGGTTGATTACTAAGTGCACCAGCTGCCTCACGTCGATTTCTACCTCCGTGCACCAGCTGCCTCACGTTGACTTCTGCCTCCGTGCACCATCTGCCTCAGTTGACTCCCACCTCCGTGCACAAGCTGCCTCAGTTGACTCCTGCCTCCGTGCACCAGCTGCCTCACGTTGACTCCTGCCTCCGTGCACCAGCTGCCTCACGTTGACTCCTGCCTCCGTGCACCAGCTGCCTCAGTTGACCTCCTCCGTGCACACTGCCTCAGTGACTCCTGCCTCCTGCACCACTGCCTCAGTTGACTCCTGCCTCTGACCACTGCTACGTTGACTCCGCCTCGTGCACAGCTGCCTCACGTGACTCCCCTCCTGCACAGCTGCCTCACGTTGACTCCTGCCTCGTGCACAGCTGCCTCACGTTGACTCTGCCTCCGTCACCAGCTGCCTCACTTGACTCCTGCCTCCTGCACCAGCTGCCTCACGTGACTCAGCCTCCGTGCACAGCTGCCTCAGTTGACTCCGCCTCTCCAGCTGCCTCGGACTCCGCCTCCGTCACCAGCTGCCTCACGTTGACTCCTGCCTCGTCATCTGCTCAGTTGACTCCTGCCTCGGCCAGCTGCCTCACGTTACTCCAGCTCGTGCACAGCTGCCTCCAGTGACTTCCTCCTGACCAGCTGCCTCAGTTGACTCTGCCTCGTACCAGCTGCCTAGTTGACTCCTGCCTCAGTGCACCAGCTGCTCACTTGACTCCCTCCGTGCACCAGCTGCCTCACGTTGACTCCGCCTCCGTGCCAGCTGCTCACGTGACTCGCCCTGCACCAGCTGCTCAGTTGACTCCTGCCTCGTGCACCACTGCCTCAGTTGACTCTGCCTCCGTGCACAGCTGCCTACGTTGACCCTGCCTCGTGCACCCTGCCCACGTTACTCTGCTCCGTCACCAGCTGCTCAGTTGATCCTGACAGCTCAGATCGCACCAGCTGCCTACTGTCTACTCGACCAGCTGCTCACGTGACTCGCCTGCACACGCTCAGTTGACTCACTGTCAGCTCTCACGTTACTCGTACAGTCTCACTGACTCGCCTCATGCACAGTGCTCAGTGACCGAATGACAGGCGTGAGGTGATGGAGTGCGTGAGGACTGCTGGACCGCTGACAGGCTCACGTGACTGCTGCTACGTGACACCTAGGCTGCCTCAGTTTAGCTGAGCTGCCTACGTGACTAGTGACAGTGAGTTGATCTGAGCGCTGACTGATAGCGCATAATGAGCTTGCTGTGACATGCTAGTGATGATGAAGTGAGGACTCGTACAGAGGGTGAGGAGCTGTAGTGCTAGAGGTGAAGCTGAGTGACGAGTGATGAAGGAGGCTGCTGAGAATGTAAGTGAGCTTGTCGAGTGACGAGTGGCATCGAAAGTTGTAGTGAAGCTGCAGGAGTGATCGAGTGAAGGATGACGGAGGACTGAGTGAGTCGAGTGATGAAGGAGGCTAGTAGGGATGAAGGGAAGTGATGAGTGATAAGCTGGAGGAGGGTGAAGGGAGGCTGGTGAAGTGAGAGCTGTGAAGGCAAGGACTGGTGAGAAGGATGAAGGAGCTGATGAAGAGCTGGATGAGGATGTGCTGAGTGACGAGGATGAAGTGAGGCTGGATGAGAGGATGTGAGGGAGCTGATAGTGAGAGGAAGTGAGTGAGTGAGGGATGAGGGCAGGCTGAGATGATGAGGAAGGATGAATGCTGAGTGAGAGTGAGTGGAGATGAATGAAAAGATGAGTGACGTGAAGGTGAGGATAGTGAGGAGAGGGATGAAGGAGGTGAGTGAGTGAGAGGATGAAGGAGGCTGGTGAGAGGATGAAGGGAGATGAGGAGTGAGAGGATAAGGGCTGAATGAGGAGGATGAGGATGAGGAGGATGGAGTGAGTGAGAGGGATAGAGGGAGGCTGAGTGAGAGGGATGGAGGGAGGCTGAGTAAGAGGGATGGAGGGAGGCTGAGTGAGAGAGATAAAGGGAGGCTGAGTGAGTGAAAATAATTAAGGGAGGCTGCGTGAGTGAGAGGGATGAAGGGAGGCTTAGTGACTGAGAAGGATGAAGGGAGTGAGTGAGAGGGAGGCTGAATGAGTGAGAGGGATGAAGGAAGGCTGAGTGAGTGAGAGAGAGAGGGATGAAGGGAGACTGAGTGAGAGGGATGAAGGGAGGCTGAGTGAGAGGGATGAAGGGAGACTGAGTGAGAGGGATGAAGGGAGGCTGAATGAGAGAGATGAAGGTAGGCTGAGTGAGATGGATGAAGTGGGGCTGAGTGAGAGGGATGAAGGTAGGTTGAGTGAGTGAGAAGGACTAAGGGAGGATGGGAGAGTGAGAGGGATGACGGGAGGCTGAGTAAGTGAGTGATAAAGGGAGGATGGGTGAAGGGAGGATGGGTGAAGGGAGGATGGGTGAAGGGAGGATGGTGAAGGGAGGATCTGTGAAGGAAGGATGGGTGAAGGAAGGATGAAGGGAGGATGGGTGAAGGGAGGATGGATGAAGAGAGAATGGGTGTGAAGGGAGGATGGATGAAGGGAGGATGGATGAAGGGAGGATGGGTGAAGGGAGGATGGGTGAATGGAAGGATGGATGGAGGATGGAGGATGGGTGAATGGATGAAGGGAGGATGAATGACGTGAGGATGGGTGAAGGATGGATGGATGAAGATAGAATGGGTGAAGGCAGGATTGAAGGGAGGATTAAGGGAGGACGGATGAAGAGAGAATGGTTGAAGGAAGGATGGATGAAGGGAGGATAATTGATGGGAGGATGGATGAAGAGAGAATGGGTGAAGGGAGGATGGATGAAGGGAAGTTTGGTGGAGGGAGGATGGGTGAAGGGAGGATGGATGAAGGGAGGATGGGTGGAGGGGGGATGGGTGAGTGAGAAGGATGAAGGGAGGATGGGTGAAGGGAGGATAGGTGAAGGGAGGATAAGTGAAGGGAGAATGGATGAAGAGAGAATGGGTGAAGAGGAGTTGGGTGAGTGAGAGGGATGAAGGGAGGATGGGTGAATGGAGGATGGTTGAAGGGACGATGTGGAAGGGACGATGGGTGAAGGGACGATGGATGAAAGGAGGATGGTGATGGGAGGGTGGGTGAATGGAGGATGGATGAAGGGAGGATGGTGAAGGAAGGATGGGTGAGTGTTGTAACTGCAGATTAAGAAAGTGCATGACCATAAGGTATGAGAATAAAAATAATTTTTAACCCAACGTATCGCCCGAGGCTGAGATTTGTCAAGTACACAGGAATAAGCAAATACACTGCCTTACATGTGGCAATCGAACACCATGAGGTCAGGCTTGAAGAAGACATTTTACACATAAGGTCATTACTAGTACAGGTCACATATGAGGCCATAAATTGTGAGGTTAACTATACTTTTGGGATAAATTTATTATATGTATTATATAAGTCCTGGACAGTGTGATCAATAGGTTTAGTTAACATGTACATTCCACTATTTTGCTCAATGGTTTTGGTGAGGCGCATCACTGCTGCTGCTTCTAAAATTCTGCGTCTGGTCTTGTCGTTCCCATGGTACAAAAGCTGTGCTCTTCTCCAATACATGAAGTGAGAATGAAGGTTGGATGCACCGCGCATGCGTTGTTCTTTTAACCCTCCTGCAGGTATATTTATGCTTCTGAAGGCGTATCTGAAACACACTGCCGGTTTCCCGATGCAGAATTTATTGCAACCGCCTCACGGTATGCTGTGTGCTTTCTGCTGTGCAAATGGTTCTGATTATAGAGCTTCTGTCCATTGGTCTCGCAATGACCTTGTGTGTGACCTGTCTTTGACCTTATGTGTGACATGTTCTGTGTACTTGATAAAGTCCAGTCTTGGGCCGGGCTTTTTAAGCGTCTTTATTCCCAATTATCAACTTTTACCATTGTCTTCCTGCTGTAGATAAATGGTTCAAAGAACCGACAAGTTGATACATTAGACACATTTGGAACACCTGGTTATCTTTATTGAGGAAACTTTTCGCCACACAGTTGCTTCATCAGTCTTATACAAAGAAGGATGGTGAAGATCATAAGGAGTTTGAGGTAATCAGTCCTCAGCCTGGAGTCAATGTAATTAGTCTATCAGTGTTTTCAAGATTGATGGACTGATTACATCGACTCCAGGCTGAGACTGATTACCTCAAACTCCTTCTGATCGTCACTATTCTTCTTTGTATATGACTGATGAAGCAAATGAGTGGCGAAACGTTTCCTCAACAAAGATAACTTAAGTGTTGTACATGTGAAGTCTTCCTGCTAGAAGAGATGCTGTACTCACTCTATGAATGATTTTTTTTTAATATTAAATCTTTAAAATGAAACGAAATCTTGAGAATAAGAATTAAGAATAATAATTTTTAATAATGTCTTTGAATAAGAAGAAATGATTTTAGAATAAAAAATGAACGAGAGGAAAAAAATTATAAATTGTTTCATTAATACGATTCTCGCAGACAGTAGAGTGGTCGTACATGTCTAGACACCGTCTGTGTTGGTCAGGTTGCCTTGTCCACCGCCCAGACAGTTGGGTCAGCAGGTCGTCTCCGCAGTGCAGTGTGGCTGGGTACGGGGGTCCAATATCTGTCTGTTTCTAGGTGAAGCTCATGTTGAAAGACAGACAAATTTGATGACCAAACTGATTCCAGATTTCTGATGGTATTAACCCCTAGAAAATTGGTTAATACCAATTGGTTAATACCGTATTGGTTTTGAAACAGGGTAGTTGATGAGTAGAACAGTCTGCCTAGAGGGGTTATTGAAGCTAAAACCTCGGATAACTTGAAATTTATGTTAGTTAGATAAATACATTAGTGAGAGGGGTTGAATTTGATTGGGACTTACTCTTGAGTTGACAGGGTTATTAAAGCTTGTTCCTTGTGTAACACTGATATTGGGTTGGACGAACATTTTGTTGGTGGGTTTGGATCTGACAAAGACCTGTCTATACATAAATAACCCGCACATAGAAGAGCTTACGACGACGTTTCGGCCCGACTTGGACCATTTACAAAGTCACAATTTCACAAAGTCAGTGTGACTTTGTAAATGGTCCAAGTCGGACCGAAACGTCGTCGTAAGCTCCTCTTCTATGAGCTTAGTGTATTGTTCCAGTCACGGTATTTTGCCTTATTTTGTTATTTAAAGACTTGCCAAGTATGGGCCAGTAGGCCTGCTGCAGTGTTCCACCTTTCTTATGCTCTTATAACCAGTAAGGCACACCACCAGGTTCAATCCTTTGCAAGTGTATACAAAATTCCTTCGAGCCAATGCAACCAATTATACGTGAGCGAAACATCGAGAGACCTCCAGTGTGGCACAGTTTGGCACGAAGGGCTAAAACAAACTCTGCTCTAACTTTAACCTGCCTCTCACTACTCGTAAACTCCTTTGTAACTTCTTAGATGGCCGTACCATGTGGCTTAAATTCCAAGGCTGTTACTCACACTATTTCACACTATACCACAACACCATCACTCTAGCCTATGCAGACGACATTACACAGCTCATCACTCACTCCAGTATAGATACACTCACACAAAAACACAAAATGAGGTCGACAATGAGGATCAGATCCAATGCTGCAAAATCCAACATTTCAACTACAGGAAACGTGATCCTCCATTACCTGTCGAGCTCAGAACAGCTAACACCCGCACTTCCCCATCACAAAGTCTACCACTGTCCTCGGGGCCAATCTTCACCACCTTCGTGCACACACACACATTCACTCAAGGCATGGCATATCTAGTAAAGCCCTAACAGGTCTCTACAAGCTGCGGTATGCCTCACAACTTACCAAACTACACCTCTACAAAACTCTAATACGACCTCTGATTACTTACTCTCCTCTGTCCCTCTCTCTTGCAGCTAAGACAAACTTAAACTGCAGTGTATCCAGAACAAGGCTCTGCGCTGGGTGTTTGATGTCAGCTGGGATGACTTCGTCACAAGCGAGTCACTCCATCCCAGTCAAACATCCCGGCGCTGAACGTGTACTGGATGACGCTCAGTGATGGATTGACAAACTAGAGACACTACATAACTACTGGACCCCTCACCGTAACGAAGACATTCGCAGACCTGCAAATTCACACAATCTATTCTACTCCTTATATGACTCTGCTTCTAACCCTATTTATAGTTAACTTCTGCTCTCATTAGCCTGTCTTAACAGGTGTGAACCCAAGATGTTCCTTTTAAAATCATACCCCTCCTTACATTTCATTGGTTTTTCTCACAGGTACCTGCGCATGTTCGTTTTGGTGTCCACCCAATCCGTTTTGTCTAATCAGTCCTCCTCGCCACGTCAGTTTCTGACCAACGATCGTATTTGCTACTGGGTTAAGCCCTGGTACTATCCCTTCCACTCATAACCTTCCTCTCACCAACCTACTCTTCCACTATCCCCACTCACCCAACAAGGGTCTTACCTATACTCCCTTGATCTTGATCTTGCTCTTGCCTGTGCTCTAGAACCTCCACGACTAAGGTGCTCTTCACACAACTCGAAGACTGAGGGACTGATTACCTTATCTTTTGTATACAGTTCTACCGTCTTCAAATTATGTCCTAGAATTTTATTGATAAAACCACTGGATGGCGTAACGTCTATAATATAGATACCCAGAAGTTGCATATGTGTCTCATTTTCATCACAATTCTGTTCGTTTTATTGCTAACACTTACGGACTGTTGTCCTGGTTTTAGATCACTGCTAACCAGAACTCCTAAATCTTTATCACAATCAATAATCTTAAGATCTACATTATTTAGTTTATATGTGGCATGGTTATTTTCCTTTCCAACGTTTAGAATTTTGCATTTGTCTATATTAAATTGCATCTACCACTTCTCCGACCATTGCATCAGTCTATTTAGATCTTCCTGTGGCTCCCTAGTGTCCTTGTCAGGATGAATTTGACGGCCTATTTTGGAGTCATTGGCAAAATTGCTTATGTCACTATTTATTCCCTCATCTATGTCATTTATGTAAATTGTGAATAACAAAGGGCTTAACACCAACCCCTTTGGAACACCACTTGTGACGTGCTCCCACTCTGATTTCTCCCCATTTATGCAAACTCTGTTACCTGTCTGTGCACGGAAAGTATCAGCAATTAATTATGTCATCCCATCCCATCATCATTACAAGCTGCGCTAATTCATTCATGAAATATGCTTTACTACTTTATTTACTATGTCTGAGGTGCATGATATTATTTCTGCCCAGACGAAACTGTCCAGGAACTTTTTTCCGCAACCGTAAATCAACTACGGTCTGTAACTACAGAAAGCAAAATTGCAGTATTACTAGTATTGATAAATGAGACACTTTTGCAACATTTGGTCATCTTTTTTGTGGAAACGTTTCGCCACACGGTGGCTTCTTTAGTCAGGTGCAGAAAAAGGTGGAATAAAAGGAGTTTGAGGTAATCAGTCCATTAGCCTTGAGTCGATGTGTTCAGTCCAGTAATCTTGACTTTTGTCGAGATTACAACCACTGTAGCAACAATGATGACTTGAACCACAAACCAGTTGCAATGTTCACACACACATCAAAGGGGTCAGTGTATAACCCTAAAACCGTAAATTATTGGCAAATGTTCTTGCCAAAGCCTCGTTGGGACTCAGGTGGAGTGGAACTCAAGTGGAGTGGATCTCAAGTGGAGTGGATCTCAAGTGGAGTGGAACTCAGGTGGAGGATTGGTAGCCTTCTCGTGAGATCAGTGAAAATGACAAGCAATTAAGCCAAGTGCTGACGTTGATGTTATAATGGATGGCTGACGTTGATGTTATAATGGATGGCTGACGTTGATGTTATAATAGATAGCTGACGTTGATGTTATAATGGATGGCTGACGTTGATGTTATAATGGATGGCTGACGTTGATGTTATAATGGATGATTGACGTTGATGTTATAATGGATAGCTGACGTTGATGTTATAATGGATGCCTGACGTTGATGTTGTAATAGATGGCCGACGTTGATGTTATAATTTATGCCTGACGTTGATGTTATAATAGATGCTGACGTTGATGTTATAATAGATGGCCTGACGTTGATGTTATAATGGATGCCTGTCGTTGCTTGCTAAGAGCTACATGCTAATGAGGAACTCAAGAAGGTGACCCCTACGAGGTTAGCGCTTCCCTATGAATATTTTAGTGGATGAGAGGCAGTGTTTATAGTATTTAATGCAGTTTAATGATAAGTGTATTTAAGTATTGCTCCGGTATGTAAGGAACACAAAGTAACGAAATATAAAGTAATGTAGAATACAAAATAATATATGAAACACAATTCAGTGTATGGAACACAAAGTGATGTATGAAATACAAAGTAATGTATGAAACACAAAGTAATGTATGAAATGCAAAGTAATGTATGAAATACAATGCAATGTATGACACAAAAAGTAATGTATGAAACACAGTGTTGTATGAAATACATAGTATTGTATGAAACACAAAGTAATGTTTGAAACACAAAATAATGTGAACAGTTCCTGGACATTTCACTTGCCTCAATCTGTTCGAATTTCAGTTTTGAAGTGCGACTTATAAGACGGGAGGAGCATGTTGAAGGCAGCATAAAGAGGCACTCAGGAAGGTGTAAGTAGGCAAGGGAAAGAAGCTGCGGGAGGGAGGTAGGAAGAGGGAAGCAACAGGAGGGAGGAAGGAAGAGGGAACCAGCAGAAGGGAGGCAGGATGAGACAAGCAGCAGCAGGAGGGAGGCAGGTAGAGAGAAGCAGCAGCAGGAGGGAGGCAGGTAGAGAGAAGCAGCAGCAGGAGGGAGTCAGGAAGAGAGAAGCAGCAGCAGGAGGAGACAGGTAGAGAGAAGCAGCAGCAGGAGGGAGGCAGGTAGAGAGAAGCAGCAGCAGGAGGAGGCAGGTAGAGAGAAGCAGCAGCAGGAGGGAGGCAGGTAAGAAAGCGCACAGGAGGGAGGCAGGTAGAGAGAAGCAGCAGCAGGAGGGAGGCAGGTAAGAGAAGCAGCAGCAGGAGGGAGGCAGGTAGAGAGAAGCAGCAGCAGGAAGGGAGGCAGGTAGAGAGAAGCAGCAGCAGGAGGGAGGCAGGTAGAGAGAAGCAGCAGGAGGGGAGGCAGGTAGGAGAAGCAGCAGCAGGAGGGAGGCAGGTAGAGAGGAGCAGCAGCAGGAGGGAGGCAGGTAGAGAGAAGCGGCAGCAGGAGGGAGGCAGGTAGAGAGAAGCAGCAGGAGGAGGAGGGAGGCAGGTAGAGAGAAGCAGCAGCAGGAGGGAGGCAGGTAGAGAGAAGCAGCAGCAGGAGGGAGGCAGGAAGAGAGAAGCAGCAGCAGGAGGGAGGCAGGTAGAGAGAAGCAGCAGCAGGAGGGAGGCAGGTAGAGAGAAGCAGCAGCAGGAGGGAGGCAGGTAGAGAGAAGCAGCAGCAGGAGGGAGGCAGGTAGAGAGAAGCAGCAGGAGGAGGGAGGCAGGTAGAGAGAAGCAGCACAGGAGAAGGCAGGTAAGAGAAGAAAGGAGGAGGAGGCAGGTAAGGAGAAGCAGCAGCAGGAGGAGGCAGGTAGATGAGAAGCAGAAGCAGGAAGGAGGCAGGAGAGAGAAGCAGCAGCAGGAGGGAGGCAGGTAGAGAGAAGCAGGCAGGAAGGAGGCAGGTAATGAAAGCAGAAGCAGGAAGGGAGGCAGTAGAGAAAGCAGCAGCAGGAGGGAGGCAAGGAGAAGCAGCAAGCAGGAGGGAGGCAGGAGAGAAAGCAGCAGCAGGAAGGAGGCAGGTAATGAGAAGCAGAAGCAGGGAGGGAGGCAGGTGAGAGAAGCAGCAGCAGGAGGGAGGCAGGTAGAGAGAAGCAGAAGCAGGAGGGAGGCAGGTAAGGAGAAGCAGAAGCAGGAAGGAGGCAGGTAGAGAGAAGCAGCAGCAGGAGGGAGGCAGGTAGAGAGAAGCAGCAGCAGGAGGGAGGCAGGTAGAGAGAAGCAGTAGGGAGAACAAGTACTGTTTTTTAAGTCAGTATTGTAAAAAAGATGGTGAACACATTGGACGCCAAAACTTTGAGTAACATGGTAGAAAACTTATGCTAACTTGGAACAAAAGTTGTACTAACATGGGACAGGAAGCCAATCACAAAGCTGTGTCAAATCCTAACAAGGAATAGGCAGCCAATAATAGAGCCGCGCCAGTTACTAACATGGGGCAGGCAACCAGTCATAGAGCCGCGCCAGTTACTAACATGGGGCAGGCAACCAGTCATAGACCCGCGCCAGTTACTAACATGGGGCAGGCAACCAGTCATAGAGCCGCGCCAGTTACTAACATGGGGCAGGCAACCAGCCATAGTGCCGCGCCAGTTACTAACATGGGGCAGGCAACCAGTCATAGAGCCGCGCCAGTTACTAACATGGGGCAGGCAACCAGTCATAGAGCCGCGTCTAATCCTACCGGGAAAAAGGCAAGCAATCACGGAACTTCCGGAACGTTATTTAATTTTCCAAACTGAAGGCTGCTCGGCTCAAAGGCAAGCTTGAGTTGCAGCAAATTTATGATGTAGTCAGTGATTTTGGGTTCAGAGCGCTAAACAACTACACGGTTCTTGTGCTTATTCAGTCAGATCAATCAAAAGTGAACATTCTCATCGCGTCAGGTACATAAGTTCACTTTTATGGAACGCTCTCAACTCTTTTTGCTCTTGTTATTCAGTGCATAATGACTGGTGGAAAATACCAAATAACCACATAAATGCTTTCCTCCCTGCCACTCTTTTCCCTTGATTGAAACAACGGAATAAATTTTTTGTATCATTATTCTCTCCAAATACTCTGTTTGATTAATGTGGTTTATAGGTCACTGACTTCACGATTGTCATTAAGGTTACATAAAACCTGTTCATCACCAGTGAATATACGTTAAGAGATATATAGCTCATGATTGATATTCCCTGTGGGTATGTACAGAAAGCAAATAATTTAATGGTAGTGGATTGTATGCAAGAGTTAAAAAAAATATTAAAAATTAAAACAGATAATTATAATCTTGAAATTTTGAAGAAATAATCTGTTAAGTATCTGATGAATGTTCTGGTATAATATATTATCAGTATATTTCTGATGATATATTAATAGTCTTAGAACTTATTGGGGGGATATATATTTCGCCTTCTTGAATTTCTAGCATATATATATATATATATATATATATATATATATATATATATATATATATATATATATATATATATATATATATATATATATTATATATTCCTAATAATGCTAAGACTATTAATATATCATCAGAATTTTTTTTTTTTTTATTAAACATCCCGATTCCCACCAAGGCAGGGTGGCCCAAAAAAAGAAAAACTTTCATCATCATTCATCCATCATGTCTTGCCAGAGGGGCTTTACACTACAGTTATAAAACTGAAACATTAACACCCCTCCTTAGAGTGCCGGCACTGTACTTCCCATCTCCAGAACCAAGTCCGGCCTGCCGGTTTCCCTGAATCCCTTCATAAATGATTTGCTCACACTCCAACAGCACGTCAAGTTAAAAACCATTGCCTCCATTCCTCCTATCAAATACGCTCAACATGCTTGCTGGAAGTCCAAGCCCTCCACACAAAACTTCCTTTCCCCCTCCCTCAACCTTTCCCTGGCCGACCCCTACCCCCCTTCCCTCCACTACAGATTAACACTCTCGAATCCTCTGTCTCGTTCCATTCTCTCATGTCCAAACCACCTCAACAACCCCCTCCTCAGCTCTCTGGACAATCGTTTTTTAATCCCACCTCCTCCTATTTCCAAACTCCAATTCTCTGCATTATATTCACCCACACATTGACCCCAGACATGACATCTCCACTGCCCAGCCTTCTCCTCGTTGCAACATTCATAACCCATGCTTACACCCATATAAGAGCGTTGGTATAACTATCCTCATACATTCCCCTTTTACCCCATGGACAAGGTTCTTTGTCTCCACAGACTCCGAAGTGTCCACTCACCCTTTTCCCTCATCAATTCTATGATTACCTCATCCTTCATAGACCCATCCGCCGACATGTCCACTCCCAAATATCTGAATACATTCACCTCCTCCATACTCTCTCCCTCCAATCTGATATCCAATCTTTCGTCACCTATTCTTTTTGTTATCCTCATCACCTACTCTTTCCTATATTCACTTTCAATTTTCTTCTTTTACAACCCTACCAAATTCATCCACCAACCTCAGCAGCTTCTCTTCAGAATCTCCCAAAAGCCCAGTGTCATCGCAAAAGCCTTGGTACTTTGTATTTGCTTCTTTTTTTCTTTTAGCATAACACCTTTTGCCAAGACCCTCCTTCACTTCTCTTCAACCCCATCTATAAATATATTGAACAACCACGGTGACATCCACATCCTTGTCTAAGGCCCACACTCCCTCCTACACCTCTAACCTGAGCCTCACTATCCTCATAAAACTCTTCACTGCTTTCAGTAACCTTCCTCCTATTCCAACACCTGCAACATCTGCCACATTGCCCCCTATCACCCTATCATATTTTCCAAATCCATAAATGCCACAAAAACATCTTTACCCTTATCCAAATACTGTTCACCTATATGTTTCACTGTAAACACTTGGTCTACACACCCCCTACCTTTCCTAAAGCCCCTTGTTCATCTCATCCTGCTTTTGTTTTACTTTAATTCTTTCAATAATAACTCTACCATACACTTTACCAGGACACTCAACAGACTTATTCCCTATAATTTTTATCTCTTTTGTCCCTTTGCCTTTATACAAAGGAACAATACACGCTTCTGCCAGTCCCTAGGTACCTTACCCTTTCCATACATTTATTAAATAATGCCCAACCCTCCAAAATTATATCCCCACCTGCTTTTAACATTTCTATCTTTATCCCATCAATCCCCTCCTTACCCCCCCCATTCTACCCACTGCCTCACGAACTTCCCCTACACCCACAACTGGCTCTTCCCACTCCTACAAGATGTTATTCCTCCTTGCCCTACACACGAAATCACAGCTTCCTGTCTTCATCAACATTTAACTCCTCAAAATATTCTCCCATCTTATATTAACTCTCCATTTAATAACTCTCCCTCCTATTTTTAACTGTCAAATCCTTTGTTCTCTAGGCTTCTCAACTTATTAATCTCATTCCAAAACTTTCTTATTTTCAACAAAATTTGCTGATAACATCTCACCCCTCCCCATCTGCTCTCTTTTTACATTGCTTCACCACTCTTTTAACCCCCTCTTTTTCTCTCCAAACTCTTCCCTCCTTGCATCACTTCTACTTTGTAAAAACCTCTCATATGCTAATTTTTTTCCCCCCTTACTACTCTCTTTACATCATCATTCCACCAATCGTCCTCTTCCCTCCCACCCACTCGCCGAACCACAAACTTCTGCTGAACACTCTAACACTACATTTTTAAATCTACCCCTTACAATATACTGATAATATATTATCCAAAATTCATCAGATACTTCAGATTATTTCTTCAAAATTTCAAGATTAAAGAAAAGAATACAAGGAGTTTGTCAACTCAGGCTACGTCAAATTTTCTTTTTGGGTGGGCCCGGGGCCCAGAAGCTGCAGGCATTTCCCTCTGGATCGAACACTAGCTCTGAAAGAGGAATCTGGTCGCCCTGTTCCTTTTTTTATGATGAGTTTTCACCCAGCTCTTTGAGAAACTTTAGACACCACTTATGCTCCATGTGGTCTCCGACCCTTGATAAATTTAGCAAGGGAAGGCTATTATAAAATACTATATATATATATATATATATATATATATATATATATATATATATATATATATATATATATATATATATATATATATATATATATATATATATATATATATATATATAGGCCTTCCCCTTGCTTAAACTTCATCCAAAGTCGGAGACCCTTGGAGCATGGGGAAGTGGCCTAAAGTTCTCAAAGAGCTGGGTGAAAAACTCATCATAGAAACAAAGGACCACAGGGCGACCAGCTTCCTCTTTCGGAGACTCAGTGTTGCGATCCAAGGGAAATGCCTGCAGCATTCTGGGCAGCGGCCCACTGGGGAACTGGACAAGTATTTGACATGTAGCTCTGAGTTGTTATCTATGTTGTTACTCCCTATTTATTCTTGTCAATGTATTTTTCTTGAAATAAAGTTTATACACAATATATATAATATATATATAGTATGTTGTGCCGAATAGATAAAATTGGTCAATTAGCAAGAACTCATTTAAAATTATTGGAATGTGTAGGCGACAGTATGTCAATTTTATTTTTAAATTTGTGATATTTTTTGCGTGAAATAACTTACGTGGACCTACTGAGCCCCTTCACTCTTTATTAGTTAATGCATCTTATGAAGAGGATATCATTTGGTTTAGTCTGTCGGAGGAATTTTACCAGTTTACTGGCACAGTTATTAATCTTGGAATTGTTAGATTTTGTGAGATAACTAGAGAATGCCTCTTCTGATTGGCTTCAAACTTTTAACTTTTTTTTAAGAAAGTTTCACATTGTTTTTGTGTAAATAATACTTTGTTTCATTAAATAAAATGATTTCTGTGCAATAAGTGGAGAATGACTCTCCTGTCGGTCTCCAGTCATAAACAATACTGTATTTAAAAAAAAGTTTTAGAATGATTTTGGACTGTAATGCCAATTTAGCAATTTTGTTGAAGAAACTAGGAAAGTTTAAATATTAGTATTCATGCGATAATTTTTGAATACCTCATTCGATCGGCTTCAAACTTTCAATGCCAATAACTTGACAATGTAGCCTCTGTGGAGTTTCCTGTGGTGATATGTTGTTGATATTAATCTACGTGTGATTTATAGAGAATGTCTCATCAGATTAACCTGATACTTTCACTGCTTGCGTATCTTTGTTCGTGTAAGATAAATTTTCGTGTAAGATAACACTTGGTTGTGTAATATAACACTTGGTTCGTGTAAGATAACACTTGGTTCGGTAATATAACACTTGGTTCGTGCTGTATAGCTGTTAAAGAAACTGGAAAATTACTTTCATTGTGATAGCTTGATTACCTCTTCTGCTGATTTGCTTCAAATCTTCAAGGGTGATATTTAACTGCATTAAAACCATATGCCCCTCCCTGTACTATTCCTTCTGTTTACATTGAGGTAGAGGAGGCCAGGCTTATAGCATGAAAGGATAACTATCAGATCGCGCAGCCACCGAAGCACATTGAAGTATTCATTACTTCTTGACTGAGATAAATATAATGACAAGTTTACTGAGATCTACAATGTAGGAACTGAAACAGAATTCTTGTACATGAACAATGAAAATGTCATAAAAACATTTTAAAACTGTTAACAAATACAATGGTTTCAAAATACCACAACGGATACAGCAGCACTACAACACGGTTGTAGCAGCACCATTTAAAGGGTAAAACAGCACATCCAGAACGGATACAGCAGCACCACCACAACAGGTTCATCAGCACCACAATAGATTCATCAGCACCACTACAACGGAAAACAGCACCTCTGCAACGGGTTCAACAGCCCCACCACAACGGGTTCAACAGCCCCAACACAACAGGTTCATCTCCACCAACCAACCCAGGTTAATCAGCACCACTACAACGGGTAAAACAGGCACTCTGCAACGGGTTCAACAGCACCACACAACGAATACAGCAGCAACACCCAATGGGCACAGCTGCGCCTACACAACAGGTACAGCAGCAGTCAAAACGGGTACAGTAGCACTACCACAAAGGGTACAGCAGCAGCAGAACGGGGACAGCACCATCACAATAGAGTAAGCGGCTCCATCACTAGTACAGCAGCATCATGACGAAGGGTATGGGTACAGCAGCACCACCTTCACAACGGGTACAACAGTATCACAGCGAGTACAGTACCACAGTCGCAACAATTACACCAGCACTCCCATTAGACTGGGTACAATAGTGCAATCACAAGGAATATAGCTCACAACGGTTACAGCAGCACTACACTCATAAATGGTACAAGCAATACATTCATAAATGGTACAGCAGCACTACACTCATAAATGGTACAGCAGCACTACACTCATAAAGACGCAGCATTAGGATGCAACGGATACAGCACCCTCATCACGGTGGACACAGCAACACCAAAACATGGGTACACCACCAGGTTACAGCAGCACCATCAACATGGGTACACCACCAGGTTACAGCAGCACCATCCCCATGGATACCCCACCACGGTTACAGCAGCATCACTACAGCTACAGCAGCTAAGAGCCTGAAAATTTTTTTTGTTCCATAAACGCTGAAATATGTCCCCATAAAGTGAAAATGTAAAAATTTTTGCGTGAGGGACCGTAATAACAGATAATTGATCAAAAAAGTCTCGCATCAAAATTTTTCAATGATGCGATAATTTTTGGTAATAGTTAATGGGCCAATGTCCGGGAAGGAACTAAATAATTTGGCTATCGATAATATCCGTGGAAGAACTAACGAATTTTTTAGTACAAAATGGGTTATTTTTTTCTTTAGATTTTTTATATTTAGAACTTTCAGCAACTGACAGGTTGGAGGAGAAGGAGGGAAAAATAATTTCAAAAAGATTTAGTCTGCTGCTACAGAAAAAAATACTAGTTATTTTCCAGGGAAAATGTGGAAAGGGTTCTTAAAAAATATAAGCTCCAATTAATCAATTTATGAATTTTTTGGGTGAAGAAAAAAATTAGAAAAAGGAACGGGAAAAAAATTTATATGGTGTCGATTTAAGATCGAATCATATTTCATTAAAATTTTTTTTTGTTTTTAAAAAAAAAAAAAATTATTTGGAAAATATTCAAGACTAAAGTGATTAATGCATAATATTTGTTTTGTTTTAAATAAAATAAATTTATTTAAAAATAAAACAGATGTATATGAAGGATCAAAGTTTTTTTTTTTTCAAAAAGAAAAGGAAAATTTTTAAGTAGTTTGCAAAAACTTCATCTTTAATTGTTGGATAGCTACTTTTTTTAAGAAATAGGTATCTTTTAAAATAGGTCTCTATGTAAAATCATCAAATGCAGAAAATTTGTGACTTTCAAAAATAAAAAGTAAAAAGGACAGGCAAAAAAAAAAAGTTTTTTTTGGTTCGCAAAACATTGTTATTGCCTACATGGAGTCTACCTGAGGGTATTGGGGGGATCAAGCCCCGGGCCCGGTCCATGACCAGGCCTTTTTGGGATCAGGGGCCAGATCAACCAGGCTGTTACTGCTGGCCGCACGTAGTCCAACATACGAATACAGCCCGATGATACGGACCGATTTTTGATCTGACAGCGCCTCTGGAAAACGGCCTTTTGGCCCCCCCCTGTCGGTGGGAGGCTCCCTTTTTAAGGGGGGCTCTTGACGAGGTAAAGAGGCTATGGTCTGAGGAATTGGCCCTTTTGGTCTTTTTTCCCCTCAGAACGAACCTACCCCCAATCCCCCCTCCCTTCTTCTTCCCCCATCCCCCCTTTTTCCCCTTTCCTCCTCCCCTCCTCCCCCCATCCCCCCCCTTTATTTCCTTCCCATTTTTACCCTGGGAGCTTTTCCACAGGCTTTCATTTCCCAGGTAGGGGAAGGGCCGGGTTCTTTCCCTTTTCCGGGAGGTTTTTGGGGGGGTTTATTTCCGAACTGATCGCCGGGGGATGTCCAACCCTCTCCGGTCCCCGGGGGTGGTCCGGGTATTTTTTTCAGGCGAGGGGTTTATCTCGGGAGGCCATCTTGTTTCCCGGGGGGTGGTGGCGAAGGGGGTATGTTTATGGGGATATCCGCGCCCCTTTTTTGCCCGGGAGGTGGCTCGGTGGAGGGGAGGTTGCTATCCGGGGATTGCTGGTTTACTGGCATGAAGGGTAGGGGTTTGGATGGGGTTTCCCTGCAGCATCTGCACTACTTGCGGTGTTGAGGTCCTCTTGGGGGATGGAATTTTCGCCTTTCATTCCTCCTAGGGGCCCAGCAGACGGAGGATCAAGTCCACAAAAATTGCGCTGAATAACCCAAATAGGTTTAGGCCTGAATTAAAAAAAAATTCTTTCTTTTTTTTTTTTTAAAAACAAAAAAAAAAGAAGTAAACCAACCATGGATGCCCAACCTGACTCAACCGGGGCCCCTTGGGTACCACACCTATTTGACCCACCTTTATAACGGGTAACTTTTTGGGCAACCCAATACCCCGTACCGAAGCAGGGGCCAGTTCATCCCGTTTAGGTCCCAGGGGCCCGACTGGCCCTTTCGATACATCTGACCTTCGTTTTCTGACCTTTTTCCCCGGCTTCTTTCCTTTGGGGGGTACTTGAATCGCCCTCGTCTCAACGGGGCCACCCCGGGCCCACACCCAAACGACCAAGACCCACATGAATTCGACACTTTTTTTCGTTCATCTCAGAAACGAAAGCTCGCCCATCCCCCTTAAACCCCTGTTTCAAACTACCAATGGACAAAGTTTTTCTTTCACCCACTTCCAATACCATTTTCAAATTTTTGTATTGGAAGGCCCCCTGCTATGCCATGTTGGTAAAGACATCTCTTTTCCCTTCCAAGAGTGCACTGCATCATCATGGTCCAGAATGTTGGGCCCAAACTCGGGTCTTTATTTTCACAAACCCTAGATACTCTCCGTTACTATTGACAACCATTCCCTCAACTTTTGTGGTTCTGTCATTTTCCCCCCACCATTGTCCAACGGAATTTCCAGACATGTGTGACATTTTCGAGAAGTTGAGCTCCAAGAACTCCCTATCCTTTAAAATTGACACTTTTTTCCTCCCCCGCCAATGCGGCTTATCCTTGACATACCGTTTTAAAACCC
>WNWK01022312.1:0-32751 GCA_009830355.1 Cherax destructor
AATGTGACGTCATACATTCACTACTATTACAACCACGACACCAATGTGACGTCATACATTCACTACTATTACAACCACGACACCAATGTGACGTCATACATTCACTACTATTACAACCACGACACAGGGTAAACAGTAGTGTGTTCCTCACAATGTGACGTCATACATTCACTATTATTACAACCACGACACGGTAAATAAACAGTAGTGTGTTCCTCACAGTGTTCTTGAGAGTCTTGCACATCTGCAGTCCAGAGTAGCTAGAGGACGAGATCAACAAGATATTCAACATAGCCACAAAACTGAGATATCTCAGGGATGTTGTGGAGAAGACAATAATGTCAGCAAGAAAGACTTTCTACATGACTGAACCTAAGGAAGTGATGGCCAGGAAAAATGTACTAGATTTACCTTTCAATGAGAACCTGGTTTGCCTGTGTGAGGCATTAAAAAAGATCAATATAAACCTTACTTTTGAAAAACACAGGGACTGTGAAACAAAGACTGATTAAAACACACCCTCCAACACACCCTCCAACACACCCTCCAACACACCCTCCAACACATCCTCCAACACATCCTCCAACACACCCTCCAACACACCCTCCAACAAAGTTGGTGGGGTTTACAAGGTCCCATGTACTCAGTGTCCTCTCTCATATATTGGTCAAATAGGTAAATTTCTGAAACCAGAATAACCCAACATAAATACTCAGTCAGGACAGGACAGGAGTCGAACACTATCTTTAACCACGTTAGTTCCTGTAATCACCCACCGGGATGCTGGATGCTGCCCAGATTATAGTGCCAAACAGTTCTGTCAAGGAAAGAAACATAAATGAATCTTCTCTCTTGAAACATGACAGGAATACAGTATATAACTCAAATTATGGGTTATACAAGCTCGATAGCTATTTAGTAGAGTCTTTTGTACACAATCTTAAACAACAATGCTGTACAAAATCACATGTTTGCTCATTATGCCAGGTGGTTTCATGATGGATTGGTGACGCTCGTCAGTTGTGAATGGTTATATAACGAGTTTAGCTGTTACTGTACCATACATTGACAGGTACACAAGATTACATGATAACATAGGTAGGGGGGTTAAAGGATATTTGAAGTAGAAATTTGGATCATAGAAATATTATCGGAATGGTATAGAAGATTCCCAAGTAAGGCATATTAACCCACACTGAGAAGCATAGTAGACAATATTTAGGAAGAGATACATTTGAGTACCCCTGGGAACATTCGAGTACCCCAGAGGAGGACATTTAAATGGATAAAGAGCACATTATATTCCTTTCTTTTATTAATTAAAAAGGTTACACAGAATAATAGCAATCCATATATATATTATCCAATGAGAAACGTATTTTCTCAAGTCACATGACCTGTTCTAAGCGGCTAGAAAAAGCTTCGGGCTGGCTATTATATCTTCTAATTTCATAATAATTAACATCTCAAAAACCCTCCTACCCCATATGGGGAGGAGGGGGATGGTGGTGGTGCGCTGTTGGCACCGACCGTTGGACCACATTCTGAGAGAAGCTGCAGCAGGTGACAGACCCGCACTGCTCTAATCTGAGAAAACTTCCCCTCCTTCAGTTGCTGCCTTGCAACATTGCATAGCTCCTGATGATGCACTGAAAAGTGCGAAAGTACTTGAGCTAAAGATTTCCACCACCCGTGGCTTGTCTTGCATATATATATATATATATATATATATATATATATATATATATATATATATATATATCAATACTTTCGCACTTCTCAGTGCATCATCAGGAGCTATGCAATGTTGCAAGGCAGCAACTGAAAGGAAGTTTTCTCAGTAAGAAACATTTAGAGAGGGTGTGGTAGGTAAGTTTGGGATGCCAGGTGTAAATGATGATGGGAGCCCTTGATTGAACTTTGTATAGAAAGGGGTTTCTTCATAGGTAATACATATTTTAAGAAAAAGAGGATAAATAAGTATACAAGATATGATGTAGGGCGTAATGACACTAGTTTGTTGGACTACGTATTGGTAGATTAAAGAGTGTTGAGGAGACTTCAAGATGTACATGTTTAAAGAGGGCCACAGATATATCACGTCACTTTTTGTTGTAGCTACAGTGAGAGTAAAAGGTAGATGGGATACAAAGAGAATGGAAACAGCAAGTAAGAGAGAAGTGAAAGTTTATAAATTAAAGGAGAAGGCAGTTAGGGTAAGATATATACAACTACTGGAAGATAGATGGGCTAATGAGAGTATAGGCAACGGGTCGAAGATGTATGGGGTAGGTTTAAGAATGTAGTGTTAGAGTGTGGTTATGGGAAAGTGGGTGCTGGAGGGAAGAAGAGTGATTGGTGGAATGATGATATAAAGTGAGTAGTAAGGGAGAAATAATTAGCATATGAGAGGTTTTACAAAGTAGTAGTGATGAAAGGAGGGAGGAGTATAAGGAGAGAAAAGAGAGGTTAAGAGAGTGGTGAAGCAATGTAAAAGAGAGCAAATGAGAGAGTGGGTGAGATGTTATCAACAAATTTTGTTGAAAATAAGAAAAATTTTGGAGTGAGATTATTAAGTTGAGGAAGCCTAGGGAACAAATGGATTTGATAGCTAAAAATTGTAGATGAGAGTTATTAAATGGAGAGTTAGAGGTATCGGGAAGATGGAGGGAATATTTAGAGGAATTGTTAATTGTTGATGAAGATATGGAAGCTGTGATTTCGTGTATAGGGCAAGGAAGAATAACATCTTGTAGGAGTGAGGAAGAACCAGTTGTGAGTGTGGGGGAAGTTCGTGAGGAAGTGTGTAGAATGAAAGGGGGTAAGGACGCTAGGATTGAAGGGATAAAGATAGAAATATTAAAAGCAGGTGGGATATAGGTGTGGAGTGGTTGGTGCTTTTATTTAATAAATGTATGGGAGAGGGTAAGGTACCTTAGAATTGGCAGAGAATACCTGGTAAAGTGTATGATAGAGTTATTATTGAAAGAATTAAGAGTAAGACGGATAGTAGGATAGCAGATGAACAAGGAGGCTTTAGGAAATGTAGGGGGTATGTAGACCAAGTGTTTACAGTGAAACATATAGGTGAACAGTATTTAAATATGGGTAAAGAGGTTTTAGTGACATTTATGGATTTGAAAAAGGCGTATGACAGGGTGGATAGCGGGGCAATGTGGCAGATGTTGAAAATGTATGGAGTAGAAGGTAGGTTACTGAAAGCAGTGAAGAGTTTTTACGAGGATAGTGAGGCTCAGGTTAGAGTATGTAGAAGAGAGGGAGATTATTTACCAGTAAACGTAGGCTATAGACAAGTTTGTGGAGACAAAGAACTTTGTCCAAAGAAATTTGTGAAACATGGGTGGTGAATGTTGCAACAAGGAGAAGGCTGGAGGCAGTGGAGATGTCATGTCTGAGGGCAATGTGTAGTGTGAATATAATGCAAAGAATTCGTAGTTTGGAGATTAGGAGGAAGTGCGGGATTACCAAAACTATTATTCAGAGGGCTGAGGAGGGTTGTTGAGGTGGTTCGGACATGTAGAGAGGATGGAACAAAATAGAATGACTTCGAGAGTGTATAAATCTGTAGTGGAGGGAAGGCGGGGTAGGGGTCGGAGGGAGGGTAAGGAGGTTTTGTGTGCGAGGGGTTTGGACTTCCAGCAAGATAGGATAGAATAGGAACGAATGGGGACAAATGGTTTTAGGACTTGACGTGCTGTTGATATTAAGATGCATATACAGTACAAGAGGTGTGAGAGATACATGTCTAGTACATATTGTTACATGTTTGTCAGTGATTATAATGCGAAAATCTCATCCAGCTCCTCAGAGCTGGGGCGCGTGCCCAAAATACAGCATGCATTACCCCTCTGAACAGCAGCGCTGAGTCGCTGGAACAGAAAACTAGCTGCCCTGGGATCCCTAGTTACCCTGTTGAGTCTTTTGCCCAGCTCCTTGAGGAATTTAGATGCACTCTTTCCCCTTGAGCTAGGGTCTCCGAGTCTATGGGAACAAACATATAAGGTTGGGCAAGTTCTCCATATTTTCTCGACTTTTGGGACTCCCTGAAGGTGGCAGCTGCCCCTCCTTCCTCCATGGTGTATTGGAGATAGGTATCAGCCAAGGTAGATGCACATGTGTAGTCCCACACCACCACCTTGCCGTCTGTCCAGGCTTGAAGTGTGATACCATCTTGACGCTTTTAACTGCCATCATATCTGCATAGTTGGGGTGGCTCCATTACTGCTGGGCATCCGGCTGTTGTGAGGCTCCACTTGATAATGTTATTAACCTCTTCATGTCTTGGAATCTTTCCCTCGGATTTACGACACACAAGACCATGGTACCTGAATCGGTCTGCTGCTTCACTGCCACAAATACACCTGTGTTCGGCGAGAACAGGGGCGGCAAGTCGAAGGGCAACACCAATGCGGATGGTCTGTGGGTCGAGGCGTGTGCCAAGGCTGGAATTGGGAACAGCCAACAGAAAGTCCCCTGGATGAGGAGCTCTTCCCTGACACACTCTGAAGCATTGCTGAGGCTATATTCTCTACTATTGGGCTATCCCAGGCCTGGTTTCAGGGCCCGTTAGATTATCCCAGATCCTGGCTCCGTCAACGAACTTTTGGTCATGGATTCTAATCTTATCCCTAAGATGTTCAGGGAGAATTGGTGCTACAAGCCCTCTGGATGCAATGCATGAAGACAAGAAAGCAGGTAGAGCAATCTGAGATGACTTGCAGACACCAATGCCTCCTAGTCTGACTGGGAGTGTAGCTTGGTCCCACTGCCCATCTTCTAGAGTAAGGTTACTTTAGTAAAGATCTGCCTCAGGATACTGTCATATTCGTGCAGTATAGGGTTATCATATGAAGGAGCACATCTTAGGAAATATGTCAACCTGGGCAGACTCAAGCATTTTGTGAGAAGGTACAAGGCATCATGGCTGTCAAGATTGCCTATTCGTTGTTCCATTCTCCTCAATTCTTCCAGTTTCTTCCTGAGAATTGTGTCAATGGCATTGCTTCCCAGAGGTGCTCCAAGCAAGACACTATTTGTAGGGGCAATGACTGATGCTCCTGGTAGTTTTGATATCACTGCATCTATCACTTGTTGATTGACTGAGATGATTTCACATTTGGATGGATTTAGGATGAGACCCATTTCCTGTCCCCGTGTCATCACCTGTGTAAGATCATCTAGAAGGGACTCCTTTGTACCTGCTAGTGTGCAATCATCCAGGAACCAGATGTTTAGCTCACTGGTCAGTCTGTGATTTCCCTAACTGCTATACAGAAGAGAAATGGTGCGAAAGGGTCCCCTTGCTGGACACCCTCTGATGATGTGATTTCATGCTCTCCAAATAGGAGCATTGATCCCTTGCTATATTCGTGCCGAATAAGCGAAAATTTGTGTATGCAAAAATTTTCGCAAAAATCATTCATTCTGAATCTAACGAATAACATATATTTCATTGTGTTTGTTTGCTATTAAATTATTGTAAACTTATATAAAATATATTTAGTTGCATTAGGCTAAATTAAATTGCACTTGTTATAATAAGGTTAGGCAAGTTTCCTAAGGTTCTTTTGAAACAAAATCATTAATTTTTATATTAACATTAATGAAAAGCCCGACTCTTAGATGGAAAGATTTTGTGAACAATCGACAGTAAGAGGAGCACCACAACCGATCAGAACTGACAGTGACAACTTACTGAACTCAGTAATAGGGCAGATCCCTCTGGTGTGAGTGCAGTTCTAGAACATTCTCCGGAAGTTGGGAAGCGGTGAACGAATTCGCCAGGAACGTCGTTCAATAGCAACTGCAAGTTTACTTGTAACATTTTCCAGACCTGTTATGTAATAATGATCTACTCTGTTAACAATAACCTTTGCTTGTGAAGGATATAATAACTTGTGCATCTGTTTATTTATGTATGAATTTATGAAAAAAAAATCTTTAAAACCGTTCAAAAATTGTTTTGTCGACTAAATTCAAATGAAAAAATTCTAGAAGTTAGTGTGGAAACCAAATTTCGTTTACACAGATACAAAAGAGATTTTTTCTATTTCAACATTAACTTCCAGAATCTTTCATATATGTTCACAGTATTTTGGTCTTCATTCCGAATTTGAATCTATGCAAAAAAAATTATTTTTTATATAGTTTTAACATTTTTTCTTAAATTCTTACACAGGTAAACAGATATGCATAAGAAGTTCTTTAATTCCCAATAACTTTCAAAAAAAAAAAAGATAAAATAACTTTATCTCCAGATGTTACTGGTATATTTAAGGTTAAATATGACCTTTGCGGGTTTAGCGCTTACTTATGATCATATTAAGCTTAAATGGACTACTGTGGTATTAAAGTCCTCTGAAGTCTATAAACATAAATATCATAGCTGTAATGCAATGTATATTGGTAAAACTAAATGTCAACACAGGGCAGATATATTAGACCGAATAGGTAATTAGGTAAACCCTTATTTGTGTGCAATACGCCAACATTGTGAAGACACAGGCCACACTATAGGCATGAAATCATCCACTGTTTGTCCAGCCGATCCATTACCATTGAGGTGGCAATAGTTGAGTCTGTACACCATTAGTCACAAGGCTTCCCAATGTAATAATGAATGGTCTGTTGAGCTACTTAGTTTCTTAGTTTTATTATCATTATTCTTTTTCTCTTTTCTAATGCATATATTAATTTTATGTTTAGCGTGAATTTACAAGTGGTTCTTTTAATTGATTTCATCTGATTTCGTACAGTGTTCATGATGGAGTACTCTAACTCTGAAACTAATAGTGAATAAATAATGTTTCCAGTAGCAGTGTTGATTTTAATCTTCACAATAATTCTCCGTGAATGTGTGTGTGTGTGTGTGTGTGTTTGTGTATGTGTGTGTGTGTGTGTTTGTGTGGTGCATGTGTGTGTGTGTGTGTTTGTGTTTGTGTGTATGTGTGTGTATGTGTGTGTGTGGTGCATGTGTGTGTGTGTATTTGATTATATAAGTGTGTATTTGAGTGTGTGTGTGAGTGTATATGAGTGTATAATATATATATATATATATATATATATATATATATATATATATATATATATATATATATATATATATATATATACACGATTAGGAGGTGAAAGATTGGATATCAGATTGGAGGGAGAGAGTATGGAGGAGGTGAATGTATTCAGATATTTGGGAGTGGACGTGTCAGCAGATGGGTCTATGCAGGATGAGGTGAATCATAGAATTGATGAGGGTAAAAGGGTGTGTGGTGCACTTAGGAGTCTATGGAGACAAAGAACTTTGTCCGTGAAAGCAAAGAGGGGAATGTATGAGGGTATAGCTATACCAACACTCTTATATGGGTGTGAAGCATGGGTGGTGAATGTTGCAACAAGGAGAAGGCTGGAGGCAGTGAAAATGTCATGTCTGAGGGCAATGTGTGGTGTGATTATAATGCAGCGAATTCGTAGTGTGGAAATTAGGAGGAGGTGCGGGATTACCAAGACTATTATCCAGAGGGCTGAGGAGGGTTTTTTAAGGTGGTTTGGACATGTAGAGAGGATGTAAGAAAGTAGAATGACTTCGAGAGTGTATCAATCTGTAGTGGAGGGAAGGCGGGATAGGGGTCGGCCTAGGAAAGGTTGGAGGGAGGGGGTAAATGAGGTTTTATGTGCGAGGGGTTTGGACGTAATTGAGCGTAATTGATAGGAGTGAATGAAGACAAATGGTTTTTAATACTTGACGTGCTGTTGGAGTGGAAGCAAAGTAACATTTATGAAGGGATTCAGGGAAACCGGCAGGCCGGACTTGAGTCCTGGAGATGAGAAGTACAGTGCCTGCACTCTGAAGGAGGGGTATTAATGTTGCAGTTTTATAACTGATGTATTGTAAGCATGCCTCTGGCAAGACAGTGATGGAGTGAATGATGATGAAAGTTTTTCTTTTTCGGGCCACCCTGCCTTGGTGGGAAACGGCCGATGTGCTAATAAAAAAAAAAAAAAAATATATATAAATACATTATTGAACCCACGAACAAGTGGTATTGATCAATAACAACACTGCGACTAGCCAAGGAGTCGAACCCATGCTGCTTTGGCCCGCCTCATGGTGAGCGAAAACACATGACGCTCTAGTCCACAGAACGACACAATCCTCAAGAATGACGCACCCAGCCAAGCTAGGCAGGGTAAAACACCTAGCTTGGCTGGGTGTGTCATTCTTGAGGATTGTGTGATCCTGTGAACTAGAGCGTCATGTGTTTCGCTTACCATGAGGCGGCCAAGCAGCATGGGTTCGACTCCTGGCTATCGCAGTGTAGCAAGAATTCATTTAAAATTAAGTCCTTTCTAAAAATTTCTCTTATACGTTTAAAGATATATATTTTTTCATTTATGTTAAAGTAAAATTAATAATTTTGTACCAAAAACTTAGAGAACTTACCTAACCTTATTATATCAAGGGCAATTTAATTTAGCCTAATCCAGCTAAATATATTTTAGATAAGTTTACAATAATTTAATAAAAACAAACACAATGAAATATATTTTTTCGTTAGGTTCAGAATGTTATTTAGTAATAAATTATTACATACACAAATTTTCGTTTGCCTTATTCGGCAAGACGAGCGTTGCTATTTAGAACATAAGAACATAAGAAAGGAGGAACACACCAGCTTTGAAAGAGTTTTGGAAGACACTTTACGATAGACAAATTGACAGACTTGAAACTTACCATGATCACTGGACTGACTATCTGGACACCACCATTAAACGAACTTACACTGATGTTAATCTCTTCCAAGCTCTGCACGAACCTGCCCCTCCCCAAGATACACCTAAAACTGTCCTGCTCTTTTCCACTTAGACCTTATTTCTTTATCTCTCCTACCTCAAATCTATAAAGTACTATTCTTAAAGATGTTTTTCTTACTCGCCTCTACCTGCCATTCCCACGAGAGTCGTCCTTGTGCAGTTTTTCTCTAAGAAGCAATTTGTCGATGTCCTTTGCGCCCCCGACTTCATGCCTTTGCCCGATTTGAGAGTCCAGTCTTGCAGCAGATGTGAGACATGTCAGCTGTCAATGATATTGAATACAAGCTTCTCGATGCCTAGCGGTTGGGTTTAGTCCTGACTCTATTCCTTACTCTAAATTCTTTTCCTCTCACCCATCTATGCTTCACCTATCCCCACTTCCCCCTCGCCCCATGTGGGTACTTACCTGTGAGTCCTTAGTTAGTTAGAAAGGAGGAACACTGCAGCAGGCCTGTTGGCCCAAGTTTTATGTATTCGCACGACATATATATATATATATATATATATATATATATATATATATATATATATATATATATATATATATATATATATATATATGTCGTGATTAGGTAAAACTTGCGATTTTGACTTAAATAGCAACGCTCACCTTGCCATATAAGACAAATGAAAATTTGTGTATGCAATAATTTCGCCAAAATCATTCTGAACATAACGGAAAAAATATATATCATTGTGTTTGTTTATTATTAAATTAATGTTTACGTATCTAAAATATATTTAGTTGGGTTAGGCTAAATTAAATTGCGCTTGTTGTAATAAGGTTAGGTAGGTTTTCAAAGTTTCTCTTGGTACAAAATTATAAATTCTTACATTAACATAATTGAAAAAATATATCTTTAAACGTATAAGAGAAAATTTTAGAAAGGACTAAATTTTAGATGAGTTCTTGCTAATTGACCAGTTTTACCTAATCGGCACGACATATATATATATATATATATATATATATATATATATATATATATATATATATATATATATATATATATATATATATATATATATATATATATTATTTTATTTTTATTAACACATCGGCCGATTCCACCAAGGCAGGGTGGCCGAAAAGAAAAACTTTCATCATCATTCACTCCATCACTGTCTTGCCAGAGGGTGCTTTACACTACAGTTATAAAACTGCAACATTAACACTCCTCCTTCAAGTGCCGGCACTGTACTTCCCATCTCCAGAACTCAAGTCCGGCCTGCCGGTTTCCTGAATCCCTTCATAAATGTTACTTTGCTCACACTCCAACAGCACGTCAAGTATTAAAACCATATGCCTCCATTCACTCCTATCAAATACGCTCACACATGCTTGCTGGAAGTCCAAGCCCTCGCACACAAAACTTCCTTTACCCCTCCCTCCACCCTTTCCTAGGCCGACCCCTACCCCGCCTTCCCTCCACTACAGATTTATACACTCTCGAAGTCACTCTGTCTCGTTCCATTCTCTCTACATGTCCAAACCACCTCAACAACCCCTCCTCAGCTCTCTGGACAATCGTTTTGGTAATCCGCACCTCCTCCTAATTTCCAAACTCCGAATTCTCTGCATTATATTCACACCACACATTGACCTCAGACATGACATTTCCACTGCCTCCAGCCTTCTCCTCGTTGCAACATTCATCACCCATGCTTCACACCCATATAAGAGCGTTGGTATAACTATACTCTCATACATTCCCTCTTTACTTCCATGGACAAGGTTCTTTGTCTCCACAGACTCCAAGTGCTCCACTCACCCTTTTCCCCTCATCAATTCTATGATTCACCTCATCCTTCATAGACCCATCCGCCGACATGTCCACTCCCAAATATCTGAATACATTCACCTCCTCCATACTCTCTCCCTCCAATCTGATATCCAATCTTTCGTCACCTATTCTTTTGTTATCCTCATCACCTTACTCTTTCCTATATTCACTTTCAATTTTCTTCTTTTACACACCCTACCAAATTCATCCACCAACCTCTGCAACTTCTCTTCAGAATCTCCCAAAGCACAGTGTCATCAGCAAAAAGCAACTGTGACAACTCCCACTTTGTATTTGCTTCTTTATCTTTTAGCCCAACACCTCTTGCCAAGACCCTCGCATTCACTTCTCTTACAACCCCATCTATAAATATATTGAACAACCACGGTGACATCACACATCCTTGTCTAAGGCCCACTTTTACTGGGAAATAGTCCCTTCCCTCCTACACACTCTAACCTGAGCCTCACTATCCTCATAAAAACTCTTTACTGCTTTCAGTAACCTTTCTCCTATTCCATACCCTGCAACATCTGCCACATTGCCCCCTATCTACCCTATCATACGCCTTTTCCAAATCCATAAATGCCACAAAAACATCTTTACCCTTATCAAATACTGTTCACCTATATGTTTCACTGTAAACACTTGGTCTACACACCCCTACCTTTCCTAAAGCCCCTTGTTCATCTGCTATCCTACTTTCTGTCTTACTCTTAATTCTTTCAATAATAACTCTACCATACACTTTACCAGGTACACTCAACAGACTTATTCCCCTATAATTTTTGCACTCTCTTTTGTCCCCTTTGCCTTTATACAAAGGAACAATACACGCTCTCTGCCAATCCCTAGGTACCTTACCCTCTTCCATACATTTATTAAATAATAGCACCAACCACTCCAAAACTATATCCCCACCTGCTTTTAACATTTCTATCTTTATCCCATCAATCCCAGCTGCCTTACCCCTTTCATTCTACCCACTGCCTCACGAACTTCCCTACACTCACAACTGGCTCTTCCACACTCCTACAAGATGTTATTCCTCCTTGCCCTACACACGAAATCACAGCTTCCCTGTCTTCATCAACATTTAACAACTCCTCAAAATATTCTCTCCATCTTCCCGATACCTCTAACTCTCCATTTAATAACTCTCCTCTCCTATTTTTAACTGTCAAATCCTTTTGTTATCTAGGCTTCCTCAACTTATTAATCTCATTCCAAAACTTTTTCTTATTTTCAACAAAATTTGCTGATAACATCTCACCCACTCTCTCATCTGCTCTCTTTTTACATTGCTTCACCACTCTTTTAACCTCTCTTTTTCTCTCCATATACTCTTCCCTCCTTGCATCACTTCTACTTTGTAAAACCTCTCATATGCTAACTTTTCTCCTTACTACTCTCTTTACATCATCATTCCACCAATCGCTCCTCTTCCCTCCGCACCCACTCGCCTGTAACCACAAACTTCTGCTGAACACTCTAACACTACATTTTTAAATCTATCCATACATTTTCAACCCCATTGCCTACACTCTCACTAGCCCATCTATCCTCCAATAGTTGTTTATATCTTACCCTAACTGCCTCCTCTTTTAGTTTATAAACCTTCACCTCTCTCTTACTTACTGATTCTATTTTCCTTGTATCCATCTACCTTTTACTCCCACTGTAGCTATAACTAAAAAGTGATCTGATATATCTGTGGCCCCTCTATAAACATGTACATCCTGAAGTCTACTCAACAGTCTTTTATCTACCAATACATAGTCCAACAAACTACTATCATTACGCCCTACATCATATCTTGTATACTTATTTATCCTCTTTTTCTTAAAATATGTATTACCTATAACTAAACCCCTTTCTATACAAAGTTCAATCAAAGGGCTCCCATTATCATTTACACCTGGCACCCCAAACTTACCTACTACACCCTCTCTGCATGTTTCTCCCACTTTAGCATTTAGGTCCCCTACCACAATTACTCTCTCATTTGGTTCAAAGTTCCTATACATTCGCTTAACATCTCCCAAAATCTCTCTCTCTCCTCTACCTCCTCTCTCTCCAGGTGCATACACCTTATTATGACCCACTTTTCGCATCCGACCCTTATTTTAATCCACATAATCCTTGAATTTACACATCCATATTCCCTCTTTTCCTTCCATAACTGATCCTTCAACATTATTGCTACCCCTTCCTTAGCTCTAACTCTCTCAGATACTCCTGACTTAATCCCATTTATTTCTCCCCACTGAAACTCGCCTACCCCCTTCAGCTTTGTTTCGCTTAGGGCCAGGACATCAACTTCTTTTCATTCATAACATTGGCAATCATTTTTTCTTATCATCCGCACTACATCCACGCACATTCAGACAACCCAGTTTTATAAAGTTTTCTTCTTCTCGTTTTTAGTAGATTTGTACAGGAGAAGGGGTTACTAGCCCATTGCTCCGTATATATATATATATATATATATATATATATATATATATATATATATATATATATATATATATATATATATATATATATATATATATGTCGTGCCGATTAGGTAAAACTTGCGATTTTGGCTTAAATAGCAACGCTCACCTTGCCATATAAGACAAGTGAAAATTTGTGTATGCAATAATTTCAAAAATCATTCTGAACATAACGAAAATATATATTTCATTGGGGGTTTTTTTTTTTTTTTTTTATTTAGTTTGGTTAGGCTAAATTAAATTGCGTTTGTTGTAATAAGGTTAGGTAGGTTTTCAAAGTTTCCTTGGTACAAAATTATAAATTCTTACATTAACATAAATGAAAAAAATATATCTTTACGTATAAAGAAAATTTTAGAAAGGACTTAATTTTAGATGAGTTCTTGCTAATTGACCAGTTTTACCTAATCGGCACGACATATATATATATATATATATATATATATATATATATATATATATATATATATATATATATGTCGTGCCGATTAGTAAATACTTGCTATTTGGCTTAAATATCATCGCTCGTGTTGCCATATAAGACAAGCGAAAATTTGTGTATGCAATAATTTCGCAAAAATCATTCTTAACCTAACGAAAAAAATATATTTCATTGTGTTTGTTTATTATTAAATTATTGTAAAGTATCAAAAAAATATTTAGTTGGGTTAGGCTAAATTAAATTGCGCTTGTTATAATAAGGTTAGGTAAGTTTTGTAAGTTTCTTTTGGTACAAAATTATAAATTTTACATTAACATAAATTAAAAAAATATATCTTTAAACGTATAAGAAAATTTTAAAAAAGGACCTTAGAAACTTGCCAAACCCCCTTATAACAGGCAATTTAATTTAGCTAATCCAACTAAATCTATTTTAGAAAAGTTTACAATAATTTAGTAATAAACAAATGCAATGAAATATATTTTTTCGTTAGGTTCAGAATGTTTTTGCAAAATTTGTGCATTCACAAGTATTCGTTGCTTATTCGGAAAAACATTGTTTTTTAAGCCAAATCTAATTTTCGATTCGGTGGTGATCTGTACTTCCTCAGTAGTGATCTGTTCTTAGCTCTGTGGACATATCTAGTGTACTGTTTGTGAACCCGAACCAAGATGTCCTCCATTGAACAACTTTACCAGCAGGTTAAGGAGGAGCTTAGGGTGGCTAAGCTCGATATCGGCAATTGACGGAGGAAAACAAGAGGATTTGTAGTAATCCTCCTGTTGTGAATCTTCAAGTCAAGGAAGGAACCTGGAAAGTTGCTAGATCAAGAGGACTGATGAAGAGGTAGAAACGACGAAGAACCAGGAGGCTACTGTGGAAACTCGAACCCATTCTCCATTGCTACCCGACGAATGTGAGTCGATTACTGGGAACACCACGACGAAAAACAAGGAAGGTGAGAACATTGTGCCTGTTGGGGACAGTCATATTAGGCACATGGATAGAGCTTTCTGCTTGAAGGATAAGAGGAGAAAGAAGGTTTGCTTTCCTGGGACTGGGATGGAGGATATTGTTAGCCGGCTTGACAACATCATGAATGGTAATGGGATCAATTCTATTATCTGCCTCAGTGCTGGAGGCAATGATGTGGGGAAAGCTGTAAAGTGGGGATTTAGAAGGGGCGCCCTGTTATATGTGGCTTTTTGCTAAAAAGGGGGTGTTGGATATGAATGGTTGTCCAGAGCAATTGGCATTGTTGGCTGGACAAACACTGTAAAAAATGCAATACCATTCATTGACAACTGGGACCACTTCTACGGTAGAAATGACATGTATGGGGGATGGGATTACTTATCCAGAGTAGGTGTGGGTTTTCTCGCTAGTTCAGTTGAGGATGTTGTTAGGACTTTAAACTAGGATTAATTAGAGGTATGGGTTTAGAAATGGAAAACAATGAGTGTGGAAATATTGACTTAGGCTTTGATATTACGAATTTAGTAATAACAGTCTTCGAGTAACACTGGATAATGATAATAACAAAAATTGTGTAAAAAAAAGGTGAAAAAAAAAGGTGAAAAAGAGCAGAAGAAAAGGCATATTAATGTATTTTATGATAATAGTTGAAGTGCCAGAAATAAAATTAATGAATTACTTTTTGATAGCATGTGCTGGGAACTTTGATGTCATTGCAATTACTGAAACATAGTATAATTTGATCAGATATGATTGCTGAGTGTCATATTAAAAGGGTTTAAGTTGTTCCATACAGACAGATATAACGAGAAAGTGGGTGGAGTTGCATTGTATGTACGAAAAAATAAATTGTTTCATAAAAACAGGTATAAAAATATATCTATTAGTAACAGAATCTGTGGTGTTGAATTTCTAGAAAGTCAAGAAAAACTTATTTTAGGTATGATATATCGTCCCCCTGGCTAAGAAAACTATAGAGGAGACTTCTTTGGCACGAGAGTTTTAGAGCTTCTGACACGATAACATAGTAATCGTGGGGGATTTTAACTTTAGTTAAATTGACTGAACTTCTTTTTACTGGTAATCTGGAGTCCCGTGAATTAATGGAAATGGGTTTAGAACTGCCCGAAGCAGTGTGTAACTGACCTACCACAGGTAAGAATTTGCTCTATCTGGTCTTGTCAAATAAAGGGAAAACCCCCGTAAATAATCTGGAGATCACTGAAGAGCTTAGCGCAAGTGATCACAAATCCATTACTTTTAATATTACCTGAGAGTACGAGAATAGGGATAATACGATAAAAATCCCCGATTTTTGTTCTGCCGATTATAAAAGGACTTAGGGAACACTTGTCTAATCTCGATTGTGGTAACCCCAGCTAATGATTATATTAATGATGATCATACTCTAATAACGTAGGGATCTGCGTTTATGATTTTGTTTCTTAATAATGTACAATGTGCACAGAGTATATATTCCCCAAAAGAAATTAGGTCAAATGAAAATGACCTTAGGTGGAAAAAATAGATTAAAAGGGACCTCTGGGAGAGAAAAAATGAATTTATAGGCGCGTCAAGAGGAGAGATTAACTGACTCACGAAATCGTAATGACACGATTGCAAACAAACAAACGGTCTGGAGTTTCATGACTCTCTGATCGCGGGTTCTATCCCCGCCCGTGGTATGTTTTTAGAGAGGTTAACCTTATTGACCAATATGCTCATTTTAAGAGAAAGTAAAAAACGGGGGATTAAAAAGTCTAAACCCACTATGAAATTAGAGTTGCTAATGAATCAAAACTAATTCAAAAAAGTTCTTTCAAGTGTATAGGCAAAAATCAGGGAATAGATGGGACCGCTGAAAATTGGGGCTTGACGCTGACTGAAAATGAACAGGAAAAGTGTTCTCTATTTAATGGTTATTTCTTGTCAGTCTTTCACTGGAAGACATAAATGATATCAAAAATTGACAAATATGGTTATCAAACAGGTAGATAAACTGAAGCAAAATAGTCCCGGGCCCGATGAATTATTTTCAAGAATCTAAGAATCCAAGTTGGAACTTAGTCAATCATTAACGAGCGTGTTTAATGCGTCAATCAATCAGGTGTTGTTGCTAAGAATTGTGGAAGATGCTAATCTTATTCCTATATTTAAATCAGTGGATAAAAGTCCATTCCATCAATGTACCGCTCAATAACATGACGTCTATAGTAGGCAAAATATTAGAAGGCATAATTTGATTAATGAATCTCAGCATGGGTTCACAAGAGGTCGTTTCTGCCTGTCAAATTTACTGACGTTCTTTAATAAAAGCATTTGAGGCAGTAGACAGTGATAAAGAATTTTGGATTTCAGTACAGCCTTTGATAGACTACCTCACAAAGACCTTAAGAAATGACAGCTCATGGTAGAGTAAAGTTCTAGCATGGATAGAGGCATGGCTTACCAATAGAAAGCAAGAGTTTCCATTAAATGGGTCAAATCAGAATGGGACTGGTCACTAGTGACATTCACAAGAACAGTTTTAGCCCATTGTTGTTCATAATTTACATTAAAGACCTTCATGAAGGAATTACAAGTGACATGAGCAAATTTGCTGATGATACAAAATTTTGCCGAATGATTGATTCTGAGGAGGATACAATGAACTCAGGAGGATTTGGAAAATATGTCTTGGTCTGAAAAGTGGCAGATGAAGTTCAATGTGGACAAGTGTAAAGTACTAGTCCTTGGGAAAAGGACTTGGGAGTCATGGTAACAGAAACCTATAGCCAGACAACAGTGCCTAAGTGTACGCAATAAGGCTAACAGATTACTTGGATTTATTTCAAGAAGCATAAGTAACGGGAGTCCAAAGTTATTTACAGCTCTATACATGACTAGTGAGGCCTCACTCATTTCAGTCTCCCTTACTACAGAATGGACATAAATTCATGGGAGAACACACAGAGAATGATGACTAAAATGATTCACTGTATAAGGAATCTCCCGTATGAAGATAAACTTAGGCCTTGAATCTTCACTCTCTGATGATCATAAATAAAGTCGATATTAATAAAATACCGAGGATATCGACTCAGGTAAGAACCAGGAATGTTGAAGATTGAGAAACTTATGCAACATATGGGAATCTTTATTAAGGAAACGTTTCGCCACACAGTGGCTTCATCTGTTCAATGCAAGCAAAAAGGTGTAAGGAGAGGAGGAGTTTGAGGTAATCAGTTCATCAATCTTGTAGAAAGTACAGCATGAGCCAGAAGTGGCTTATATACTGTAGTCAGGTGAGGCGAAGCAGGAGGAGGCGGGGTCATAGTGGTCCATCCACTAGTCGAGAATAGGTCTTCGTCCAAAGGTTGGAGAAGTATTGAAGAATTTCTTGTATCAAGATCCCATGATGTTGCAGTGTCTGACAGATGTGTAACGAGCCGGTTTTCAAAACCATATCACTCACAAGAACCAGGAATAACGGATTTAAGTTGGATAAATTCAGATTTAAAAAAGACATAGATAAGTACTGGTTTTCAAGCAGAGTGGTCGATGAGTGGAACAATCTTTTGAGTATGGTAATCGAGGTTAGGACCCTGGGTAGCTTTAAAAAGAGATTGGACAAATATATGAGTGGGAGGGGCTGGGTTTGATTGGTGTCGTGGGTACGGGAAGTAAATTCTTGGGTAGCTTTGGGAAGGGGTGGTTTTGATAAGGACCTGCCTTGTATGGGCCAGTAGGCCTTCTGCAGTGTTCCTCCATTCTTATGTTATGTTCTTAAATATATGTATGTATGTATATATATATATATATATATATATATATATATATATATATATATATATATATATATATATATATATATATTTTTTTTCACCCTCTCTTTTGAATGTCTATAAGCTTTATTTCAAGACAAAATACAATGACTGGAATACAATAGGGAGTATAACAACATAGATAACAACTCAGAGCTACATGCCAAATACTTCGTCCAGCTCCCCGGCAGTGGGCCGCGTGCCCAGAATGCTGCAGGCATTTTCCTCTGGATCGCAACACTGAGTCTCTGAAAGAGAAGCTGGTCGCCCTGTGGTCCTTGGTTTCTATGATGAGTTTTTCACCCAGCTCTTTGAGAAACTTTAGAGCACACTTGCCCCGTGCTCCAAGGGTCTCCGACCCTATTGGGATGAAGTTATAGCAAGGAGAAGGTCTTCATATTTGCGAGTCTTCTGGGTCTCCCTGTGGCTGGCAGCTCCACCCCTTCAGCTACGGAGTATGGCAAAGTAGGTGTCTGCCCTTGTGGCACACAGGTGTAATCCCAAGCAATCTGCTTACCATCCTTCAGGGTAGCATATATATATATATATATATATATATATATATATATATATATATATATATATATATATATATATATATATATATATATATATATATATATTTTATATATATATTTTTTCAACAAGTCGGCCGTCTCCCACCGAGGCAGAGTGACCCAAAAAGAAAGAAAATCCCCAAAAGAAAATACTTTCATCATCATTCAACACTTTCACCACACTCATACATAATCACTGTCTTTGCAGAGGAGCTCAGATACGACAGCTGGGAATTGTCCTCCCAGCTGTCACTATCCCAGACCCCTCCTTTAAAGTGCAGGCATTGTACTTCCTATTTCCAGGACTCAAGTCCAACTAAATAATTAACTGGTTTCCCTGAATCCCTTCACAAAATGTTACCCTGCTCACCTCCAACAGATCGTCATGTCCCAAAAACCATTCGTCTCCATTCACTCCTATCTAACACACTCACACATGCTTGCTGGAAGTCCAAGCCCCTCGCCCCAATACCTCCTTTACCCCTTCCCTCCAACCTTTTCTAGGACGACCCCTACCCCGCCTTCCTTCCCCTACAGATTTATACGCTCTCCAAGTCATTCTACTTTGATCCATTCTCTCTAAATGACCAAACCACCTCAACAACCCCTCTTCAGCCCTCTGACAAATACTTTTAGTAACTCCACCCTTCTCCTAATTTCCACATTCCGAATTTTCTGCATAATATTTACACCACACATCAGCCCTAGACAGGACATCTCCACTGCCTCCAGCCTCCTCCTCGCTGCAGCATTTGCAACCCATGCTTCACACCCATATAAGAGTGTTGGTAACACTATACTTTCGTACATTCCTTCTTTGCCTCCATGGATAACGTTTTTGTCTCCACAGATACCTCAATGCACCACTCACCTTTTTTCCTTCATCAATTCTATGGTTAACCTCATCCTTCATTAACCCATCAGCTGACACGTCAACTCCCAAATATCTGAAAACATTTACTTCTTCCATAATCCCTCTCTCCAATGTGATATCCAATTTTCTTTATTTAAATCGTTTGATACCCTCATCACCTTACTCTTATCTATGTTCACTTTTAACTTTCTACCTTTACACACTCTCCCAAACTCGTCCACTAACCTTTGCAACTTTTCTTTAGAATCTCCCATAAGCACAGTATCATCAGCAAAAAGTAACTGTGTCAACTCCCATTTTGCATTTAATTCTCCATAATTTAATCCCATCCCTCTCCCCAACACCCTAGCATTTACTTCTTTTACAACCCCATCTATAAATATATTAAACAACCATGGTGACATTACACATCCCTGTCTAAGACCTACTTTTACCGGGAAGTAATCTCCCTCTCTCCAACACACCCTAACCTGAGCCTCACTATCCTCATATAAACTCTTTACAGCCTTCAGTAACTTACTACCTATTCCATACACTTGCAACATTTGCCACATTGCTCCCCTATTTACTCTATCATATGCCTTATATAAATCCATATATGCAATAAAAACTTCTCTACCTTTATCTAAATACTGTTCACATATATGCTTCACTGTAAACACTTGATCTACACATCCCCTACCCACTCTAAAGCCTCCTTGCTCATCTGCAATCCTACTCTCTGTCTTACCTCTAATTCTTTCAATAATAACCCTGCCATACACTTTACCTGGTATATTCAGTAAACTTATTCCCCTATAACTTTTACACACTCTTTTATCTCCCTTCCCTTTATATAAAGGAACTATACATGCTCTCTGCCAATCCCTAGGTACCTTCCCCTCTTTCATACATTTATTAAACAAAAATACCAACCACTCCAGCACTATATCCCCCTGCTTTTAACATTTCTGTCATGATTCCGTCAATTCCAGCTGCTTTACCCCCTTTCATTCTACGTAATGCCTCACGCACCTCCCCCACACTCACATCCTGCTCTTCTTCACTCCTAAATGATGTTGTACCTCCCTGGCCAGTACATGAAATTACCGCCTCCCTTTTTTCATCGACATTTAAAAGTTCCTCAAATTATTCCCGCCATCTAACCAATACCTCCAGCTCCCCATCTACTAACTCCCCTACTCTGTTTTTAACTGACAAATCCATTCGTTCCCTAGGCTTTCTTACCTTGTTTATCTCACTCCAAATTTTTTTCTTGTTTTCAGCAAAATTTCTTGACAGAGCCTCTCCCATTCTTTCATCCGCTCTTCTTTTGCACTCTCTCACCACTCTCTTCACCTTTCTTTTACTCTCCATATACTCTGCTCTTCTATTAACACTTCTGTTTTGTAAAAACCTCTCATAAGCTACCTTTTCTCTTTTATCACACCCTTTACTTCTTCATTCCACCACTCACTCCTCTTTCCTCCTGCACCCACCCTCCTATAGCCACAAACTTCTGCCCCACATTCTAATACTGCATTTTTAAACTATCCCAACTCCCTTCAACCTTCCCACTACTCATACTTGCACTAGCCCACCTTTCTGCCAATAGTTGCTTATATCTCACCCTATCTTCCTCCTCCCTTAGTTTATACACTTTTACCTCTCTCTTACTTGCTGTTGCCATTTTCTTTTTGTCCCATCTACCTTTTACTCTAACTGTAGCTACAACCAAATAATGATCTGATATATCCGTTGCCCCTCTATAAACATGTACATCCTGAAGCCTACCCATCAACCTTTTATCCACCAATACATAATCCAACAAACTACTTTCCTTACGTGCTATATCATACCTTGTATATTTATTTATCCTCTTTTTCATAAAATATGTATTACTTATTACCAAACCTCTTTCTACACATAGCTCAATTAATGGTTCCCCATTTACATTTACCCCTGGCACCCCAAATTTACCTACTACTCCCTCCCCAACATTTTTACCCTCTTTAGCATTAAGATCCCCAACCACAATTACTCTCTAACTTGGTTCAAAACTCCCCACACACTCACTCAACATTTCCCAAAATCTCTCTCTCTCCTCTACACTTCTCTCTTCTCCAGGTGCATAAACACTTACTATAACCACTTTTCACATCCAACCTTTATTTTACTCCACATAATCCTTGAATTTATACATTTATATTCCTTCTTTACCTGCTATAACTGATTATTCAACATTATTGCCCTCCTTCTTTAGCTCAACTCTATTTGAAACCCTGACCTAATCCCATTTATTTCTCCCACTGAAACTCTCCTACCCCTTCAGCTTTGTCTCACTTAAAGCCAAGACATCCAGCTTCTTTTCATTCATAACATCTACAATCATCTCTTTCTTATCATTCGCACAACATCCACGCACATTCAAACATCCCACTTTGACGGTTTTCTTCTTTTCTTTTAGTAAGCTATACAGAAAAGGGGTTATAGCCCATTGTTCCCGGCATTTTAGTTGACTTTTACAACACGCATGGCACGGAGGAAAGATTCTTATTCCACTTCCCCATGGATATGAAAGAAAGCAATAAGAACAAGAACTATTAAGATAAAATCAAAGAAAACTCAGATGAGTGTGTATACATAAACGTATTATGTTTGCGTAGTGTGACCTAAGTGTAAGTAGAAGTGCAAGACGTACCTGAAATCTTGCATGTTTATGAGACAGAAAAAAGACACCAGCAATCCTACCATCATGTAAAAACAGTTTCAGGTTTCTGTTTCACAGTCACCTGGCAGGATGGTAGTACCTCCCTGGGTGGTTGCTGTCTACCAACCTACTACCTACAACCACTATGAAAAAATAGAGGAATTCAAGCGCTTTCGTGACTACTCACATTATCATAGTTCCTTGATAATGTGAGTAGTCTAACGCTTAATCTCTATTTTCATAGTAGTATTTGCATATTTGATATCACCTGTTTTCTGTGATCTGTTTGCATATATATACATATATATATATATATATATATATATATATATATATATATATATATATATATATATATATATATATATATATATATATACATACATTCATACATATTGATAAATGAGGCAGCGGAAAAAGTCTGGAGAGAAAAATGAAGGCTGGGAAGAGAGAAACTCTGAGGCAGAAGTTGTCTTGTAGTCCAACTTGGCGCGCACAAATTTTCTCCCAAATGTTTGCATAAAGTTTGTCTTCAGCAGCGAAAATTAGGAAAATATAAACGCAAGAACTACGTTCGTTGATCTGTGAGTTGAACGGCTAGTCCAGTATACACATTTTATTTTCGTCAGTCTGAAAGATTTTTTATATTATTGATAAATATTTTAGTTTCCTTTCTTTGTGCTAGGATTTTTTATTATTTGCTGAAAGACATCAAATTTTTAATGATTCTGTATTTGCATATGTATAAGCCAACAAGAGATTTTATGCAAACTGGAAACGTAATTTAAAAATTATTGATCTAATATTTGAAGCGAGACGTTATGTTTAATATACTCTTTACTTATTCTTGTTATTACTGTGTGTTTATTATTACTCTTATTTCATAGACGTAACCAAATAATAAGCAGGATAAATGAAATAAAGAAAGATATAAAAGAAGCCCAGGACATGATATTAGAACTCCCAGGGTACTGGGTTCCAGCTGCTGTTCCTCCCTCCTTCACCCAGGGTACTGGGTTCCAGCTGCTGTTTGTCCCTCCTTCACCCAGGGTACTGGTTCCTTGTTGCTGTTTCTCCTCCTTCACCCAGGGTACTGGTTCCTTGCTGCTGTTTCTCCTCCTTCACCCAGGGTACTGGTTCCTTGTTGCTGTTTCTCTCCTCCCAGTCTGGTTCCTTGTTGCTGTTTCTCCTCCTTCACCAGGGTACTGGGTTCCAGCTGCTGTTCTCCCACCTTCACCCAAGTGCTGGTTCCTTGTTGCTGTTTCTCCCTCCTTCACCCAGGGTACTGGGTTCCAGCTGCTGTTCCTCCCTCCTTCACCCAGGGTACTGGTTCCTTGCTGCTGTTTCTCCTCCTTCACCCAGGGTACTGGTTCCTTGTTGCTGTTTCCCCTCCTTCTCCCAGGGGTACTGGGTCCCAGCTGCTGTTCCTCCCACCTTCACCCAGGGTACTGGTTCCTTGCTGCTGTTTCTCCCTCCTTCACCCAGGGTACTGGTTCCTTGCTGCTGTTTCTCCCTCCTTCACCCAGGGTGACTGGTCAGCTGCTGTTCCTCTCACCTTCACCCAGGGTACTGGTTCCTTGCTGCTGTTTCTCCCTCCTTCACCCAGGGTACTGGGTCCCAGCTGCTGTTCCTCCCACCTTCACCCAGGGTACTGGTTCCTTGCTGCTGTTTCTCCCTCCTTCACCCAGGGTACTGGGTCCTTGCTGCTGTTTCTCCCTCCTTCACCCAGGGTACTGGTCCCAGCTCTTTTCTCCTCCTTCACCCAGGGTACTGGTTCCTTGCTGCTGTTTCTCCCTCCTTCACCCAGGGTACTGGTTCCTTGCTGCTGTTTCTCCCTCCTTCCCCAGGGTACTGGTTCCTTGCTGCTGTTTCTCCCTCCTTCACCCAGGGTACTGGGTCCCAGCTGCTGTTCCTCCACCTTCACCCAGGGTACTGGTTCCTTGCTCTGTTTCTCCCTCTTTCACCCAGGGTACTGGTTCCTTGCTGCTGTTTCTCCCTCCTTCACCCAGGGTACTGGGTCCTTGCTACTGTTTCTCCCTCCTTCACCCAGGGTAGCGGTTCCTTGCTGCTGTTTCTCCCTCCTTCACCTAGGGTACTAGGTCCCAGCTGCTTTCCTCCCACCTTCACCCAGGGTACTGGTTCCTTGCTGCTGTTTCTCCTCTTCACCAGGGTACTGGTCCCAGCTGCTGTTCCTCCCACCTTCACCCAGGGTACTGGTTCCTTGCTGCTGTTTCTCCCTCTTTCACCCAGGGTACTGGTTCTTGCTGCTGTTTCTCCCTCCTTCACCCAGGGTACTGGGTCCTTGCTGCTGTTTCTCCCTCCTTCACCCAGGGTACTGGTTCCTTGCTGCTGTTTCTCCCTCCTTCACCTAGGGTACTGGGTCCCAGCTGCTGTTCCTCCCACCTTCACCCAGGGTACTGGTTCCTTGGTGCTGTTTCTCCCTTCTTCACCCAGGGTACTGGGTCCCAGCTGCTGTTCCTCCCACCTTCACCCAGGGTACTGGTTCCTTGCTGCTGTTTCTCCCTCCTTCACCCAGGGTACTGGTTCCTTGCTGCTGTTTCTCCCTTCTTCACCCAGGGTACTGGGTCCCAGCTGCTGTTCCTCCCACCTTCACCCAGGGTACTGGTTCCTTGCTGCTGTTTCTCCCACCTTCACCCAGGGTACTGGTTCCTTGCTGCTGTTTCTCCCTCCTTCACCCAGGGTACTGGTTCCTTGCTGCTGTTTCTCCCTCCTTCACCCAGGGTACTGGGTCCCAGCTGCTGTTCCTCTCACCTTCACCCAGGGTACTGGGTCCCAGCTGCTGTTCCTCCCACCTTCACCCAGGATACTCATTTGCATATTTAACTTGCTTCTTTGCTCCCGTTTATCGTTTTTCCTCCTTTAAAACAGGTTTCATATGTTTACTATATATATATATATATATATATATATCACTTTAAATATCAATCGTCTTGCCTGTTTATCATATCATAAATCATAATCCTTGTCTCCGAGACTAATTACTAACCACTGCATTTTCTTCAGTTTCAAGACAAGCTTCGTCAGTGTGGGTCCACGATGATGCTTCATACTCTACTGTGTGCCTTTGTGCCTAACATATATCGAATTCAGGGACATAATTTATTTTTTAAGGCTCTGGAAATTTATTATTTTGTTAGCAAGTCGCAGATATGTTGGTGTTGATATTTTGTTTATGTACGCCTTATATCCTTGTTTCTGGACTCATATTTGTTGGCTCCCTCTGTTAGTTTTTCTATTTTTTTAATCATTTTCTATTCCCTATTATTTTCTTGCTCTCAATGGGGTCGAATTATATTTGCCGCTTGTTTTATCGTCTAGTTCTTTCCAAAGGTCGTTTTGTAATTTTATCCTGCTACCTTATCTATTTTTTCTCAACATTAGCTTCAGATCAAGCATATACACGACGGATAGTTAAGACTAAACATTGTTTTATCATTTATTTACACCTGAAACACCACTGGTCTCATTACTGAATTTTGTTGAACCTCAGAAGTCAAACCTATCAAACCTTATTCTCCCGCCTGGAGCATGACTCCAGTTGTTGTATTTGAGTGATATTCCTCTCGTAACATCATTCAAGTATAACAATTCACTACATTTTTCATTAAACTTGTCACACTTGTCAAATAATAATCCGAGTCCTTGTTAAATAAAGTCAAAAGTCTGAAGCCAAATCAGAAGAGACATTATCAAGTCATCACACAGAAACTTAAGGAAGAAAGTACAAACAGATATTCGACAACCAGAATAATCATTCACTTTAAGGAAAATTCCAAATTATTCCCAATATTTATATTAGTCTTCAGTTGCATCTGCTGCTGCTTCCACTTCCTTATACAATAAGTATAACATCCATGTTCAGATGCGCGTATGAAGTCGCAGTTAGGTTTCTTCATTACAAAGTGAATTTTTTTCCCTCCTGATGCCACTAAAGTTAACTTATGACAATATACGTGTCGCCTTCTTGATCATTACTAATTTAATGTCATCCTTGACCGCACTTGACTCGCATAATGAACCTAATAATATGCTAATGAGGAAACCATTATTAAATATTAAAAAAATTATAGTGAATTTCTTATGGATTCCATCTCACACTGAATTATTCCTTTATAATAATGTTAATAACTTAGCTAAAGAAACGATCCTGAAAGAAATAATTGAATATAACCTCGGTAAATCTGCGTCAAGCACTGTAAACATTATTAGGGAACAATTAAGTAATTAATCTGAATATCATAGGAGTGAGGTTAGGAGTGTAAGTAACTCTATAACCCATTCAGATAACATGAGCGAAAACAAACACATTTGCTAAATAAACAGACTGTTGTAGTAGCCAGACTATGGCTTAGCTACATTTACTTCTGAAAGTTTGACATATTTACAATGATCCAACAAAATGAAGGGTATGCACTGAGCCTTATGGGTACTTTTAAAAACATATATGTTTTATTGTCCACTTATTGAAGAGTAAAGAGCTAGACAGTATATTAAAAAAAATGTGGCTTGTAATTATATATTTTTTTAGTAAAAAGAAGATTTCAGAAATTTGGAAATCTTAAACAAGCTTGTAACAGCAATATATATTTTGGTCGCAGTGGAATCCGAGGAAGGTATCCTAGTATTCCATAACACAGTTCCCTGTGCCACAATGCACTGGATTGGAATAGTGCAGAGTGCGGCATAAGTTGATAATGCAGTTAAATATTAACGTTGGAGAATTGAAGGGACTCAGAAGAGACATTCACAAGTCATCATATGGAATCTAATATCCATTTTTTTCAATAAAAATGATAATTTAGGACAAACATAGCCGAAATTTAATTCAAACCTTTCAAAGATAACAAAATTCTAAAATACACGAGCGCCTGAATATTCAAGCCGATAAGAAGTTGCGTATCAAGTTATAAGCATTGAAGGGTTAAGGCAATCAGATGCGACACTCGGAAATGATGATATGAAAAACGCTTTTCCATTTTTTCCTGGTTATTCCAGAAAAACAAACTGTTGGCTAAAATCAATCCAAACTTTTCTCTAAGATGGACCACATTTATTAAATGTGGTTAATGTAAGCTTAGAGTACATAACATACAAGTACATAACATACAAGTACATAACATACAAATACATAACAATAGTCTTGAGTGTACGCAGATGTTATATAAAAAGTACAGTATGTTGATTTAATCTGTCGCAACCAAATCAAGTCGAACTCTGACTTATTTCTAATCAAAAGAGACATTCTCCAATTATTTCATAGAAACCAGTTTATTAATATAATTAGCATTTTACAACTTACACAACCTAACAATAAGAGTTTCCTGAATTTTAGAAAAACACATTTGCACTAAAAGTTTAAAGCTGACTATAAGATGCATTTTTCAATATGTGCTCAGAATTCAACAGAATTTGAAGCTTCACAACAGAAACCCGTGAAACGTTATATCCATTTCATGTTGTTGTATATTAATCAGAGGAAAGCGCTATACCAAATGAAGTCATATAACAGTAAATAGTAGGTCTGGGTCTTTTCCAGATGGTGACCCGGCGTGGAGTCATATAGCGCCTGTAGTATAGGAAGCATCCAATTTCGATCCAAGCAAGGGCGAGACTAGCCCATTTCTGTGGATCAAGAGCCCTCTCCAGCATCAAGGCGCAATGATGCAATGATGTATAATAATATTTTATCGTTTCGAGAATAAAAATGGCAAAGTGGCACTTACACATTCCGCTAAATATATTAACCTTCTTCTAAGTAGGATACACCGGTGTTGACATTCTGTAGTCGATCAGACGAGTCTGTCTCAAGTATCACATACCAATCAGTTTTAGGAATGACCCATGTAAGATTGTGCAATGGGTATCGATGCATGCAAGTCCCATGAATCTTGCCCAAGATACATTACACCAGCGCTGAAAATTTGAAGACGATCGACTAAGGTTTACCTGAGAACTAAAAGAAAATATGCATGAATGTTCCAAAAATAGTGTACCGTCGTTAAACTTAAAGCCGCCATAAAAAATACGTTTTTTTTTTCATTTACACAATTTAAAATTCTCCACTATAAGATAAAATATATGATTTTTTCTCAATTTTAATTTTGACAAAAATAACAAAAAAGTTGACAAACTTGTACTCACTCAAAGCGAAATAAAACAAAAATATTAGTATCAAGAGCCTGGCTCCATTTATGAACTCTTAGTTGTGAACCCCCTGTCCTTATGGAGTAGCGTCGATCCGTGGCGTACAAGTAGTTAGACTGTTGGGTTTAGTCCTGACTCTTTCTCTTCTCCTTCAGTTCTTCCTCTCACCGGCTATTCTTCGTCTGTCCCCACTTCCCCCTCGACCCTAGTGGGTCCTTACCTGAGAGTCTGAACTGAACGATCCGTGAAGAATCGCTGCTACAACCTATCTGGACAGGAATACAGAGAGTACTATCTATGATACCTTGGAGACACCTACACCTAGTGTTCAGAGAAAAAGCTTAGTTAGGTCCCACTTAACATCTTCTACAGTAACGTTGAATCCTTCGGTAAACACGACCTTGAAAGACTGTCTTATTAGTTCAATGTTCCGTTGTCATTAAGAGTGAACCTGTTAGAAATGATGTTAAAATATGTTACACTGGGCTGGATCAAACACTGTGAGAACGTAAAAGGCATCACGGGCGTCTAGACTGCTTATTCGTTTTTCCTTCTTCCTCAAACGTAGTTTGTCCTTGAGAAATGTACCAATAGTATTAATTTTCTTAGGGGATGCAAGCAGGATGATATCAGTGGAAACAATGGTTGATGCGCCTCATAGGATGGATATCATTGCATCGATTCCTTCTCAGTTAGCTAAGAGGATTTTTGCATTTGTATGGATTTAGGATGAGCCCTTCTTTCATTGTGTGTCATCATCCAGGAACCAGAGGTTTAGTTTTTAGGTCGATCTGATAGTGAGTTCATGAACAGTAAAATGGATAGGGATTTGAGGTGAGGTTTTGTGTGTGGAAGGCAATGTGTTGTAACCATACCTCAGTTCAGATCCCCGTTCATTATTCTGTCCGGTCCTTGACAGTCCTTCATTGCGACTTATCTTAGGTTTATTGACGATATGGTTTAGAGGGATATGATTATTCTATTAATGTAGTAAGCTGCACGGAAGATGACACGAATTCCGGCCGACGGAAGCATGAGGCAACTCCTCGAAATAATTAAGAGAATCTATGAATGAACACATGTGGATAGAAAATTATCGTTAAAACAGTGTCGATCATTTGTAGATTAAATTTAGATTTCTGCATGTAATGCTGTTCCTCTATAATTTAGTTAATAACCTGTTATTAAGTATACAAGGGAAATTATGTTATTACTAATCGTTAACTATTACCAAGAATATAAAAAAGATATTCATGGTACATTGGAAAATTTTAATTCTCCCTCCCTCCCTTCCCCATGTCCCTCTTTCTGTCCCTGCTTCTCTCTCTCTCTCTCTCTCTCTCTCTCTCTCTCTCTCTCTCTCTCTTCTCTCTCTCTCTCTCTCTCTCTCTCTCTCTCTCTCTTCTCTCTCTCTCTCTCTGTCTCTCTCTCTCTCTCTGTCTCTATCTCTATCTATCTATCCATCTCATTTTTCTTGTGAAATCATTATGCTAAGGAGATATACTCTAAACAAAACTGTACTTCATGTATGTGTCATTTAAATCTTATGAGGCTGAGTATAGGTTATCTGATATATGGAAATATTGGTGATAACGTCCACAGCAGACTGCCGCTGCTGTCACTAGAAAACTGCTGATTACAACGAGTGACGCCACTCTGCTTTTAATATTAATATTTAATAATAATTCTTTAACAAACAAAACATTCTTAAAAGTTGAGCATGCAAAAGCAGGTTACCAAGAAAGAATAGAAATGTGTTAGTGTGTATTGTCGAAACACACTATAAATGTGTTTGTTTGTGTGTGTTCTAAACTATTTGTGCTTGCAGGGGTCGATTCACAGCTCCTGGCCCCGCCTTTTTGCTGGTCACTACTAGGTTCACTCTCTCCTTGTATCTCTTCTTAAAGCTATGTATGGATCCTGCCTCCACTACATCACTCTCAAGATTGTTCCACTTCTTGACAACTCTATGACTGAAGTAATACTTCCTAACATTCCTGTGGCTCACCATGCTGATTATCGTATATAAGTTCATTCCTTTCTAGGTGCTCCAGCACTCTTCTCCTGATAAGCTTCTCCATGACTTTGCATACTATACACGTCAGTGACACTGGTCTGTAATTTAATGCTGCCTGTCTATCTTCTTTCTTAAAATCTGGGACTACATTTGCTGTCATCCACACCTTAGGCGTCTGTCCTATTTCGATTCATATGTTGAAGATTGTTGCTAGTGGCACACACAGTGCCTCTGCTCCTTCTCTCAGGAACCACGGAGATGTTGTCCAGTACCACCGCCTTTGTGTTAACTAGTTCACTTAGCAGCCTCTTCACCTCCTCGGTTGTGTGTAGTGTGTCCAGCACATGTTGGTGTACCCTACTATTCCGGTTTGCTCTCGTGTTGACCTCTTCACATAATTCTTGGTCGTTTATTGTGATCTCCCTTCCTTCCTTCCTCAGTCTGACTACCTGGTCCTTGATTGTTGTTTTCCTGTTCATGTGGCTATACACAAGCTTCGCGAGTTGGATTTGGCTTTCGAGGCTGTCTTTCTCGTATTGCCGCTGGGCCTCCCTCCTTCTCCATGTATATTCATTTCTGGCTCTTCAGCTAAAGTCTCTATTTTCCTGGGTCCTTTTTCTTCTATACTTTTTCCATTCTCTAGTGTGTACTCACCTAATTGTATTCACCTAATTGTGGTTTCAGGGGTCAAGACTCAGCTCCTGGCCCCGCCTCTTCGCTGTCCGCTACTGGGTCTCTGCTCTCCCTGCTCCATGAGCTTTATCATACCTTGTCTTAAAACAATGTATGGTTCCTGCCTCCACTATATCTTTCTCTAGACTATTCCACTTCCTGACTACTCTGTGGCTGAAGAAATGCTTCCTAACATCCCTTTGACTCATCTGAGTCTTCAGCTTCCAGTTGTGTCCCCTTGTTTCTGTGTTCCCTCTCTGGAACATCCTGTCACTGTATACCTTGTCGATTCCCGCAGTTATTTTGTATGTCGTTATCATGTCTCCTCTGACCCTTCTTTCCTCCAGTGTTGTTAGTCCTATTTCCCTCAACCTTTCTTCATAGGACAGACCCCTGAGTTGTGGAACTAACCTTGTCGCAAACCTTTGCACTTTCTCTAGTTTCTTTATGTGCTTGACCAGGTGTGGGTTCCAGACTGGTGCTGCATATTCTAGTATGGGCCTGACGTACACGGTGTACAGTGTCTTGAACGATTCCTTGTTAAGGTAACGGAACGCTAATCTTAGGTTTGCCAGTCTCCCATATGTGTGTGTGTGTGTGTTTATGTGTGTCAAAGCAAGACAGAATTGCCAAACTGCTTCCTTCTGGTTATTTTGATGATGAAATTGTTTGTCTATTATATATCATTTGGTTCTGTTCATGGTACCTTAAAAGTTGTAAAAATATCCTTAATGTGATACTAATTCCTTTCCACTTCATAGGAATTGAAATTATATATAACAGTGGTGAGGTAAGATCACGAGTGCTGTAACAAAGAATGAGAACCTTCTATTATGTCCAAAAATGGAATGTTTCTGGGAAAATATCCCTCAGCAAGGAATAATCATTAAGATGAAAGAAGTGGTGACTCCTCGCAGGAAAATGCAGCAGAGCTTAGACTTGATAAAGCAACAATATATCATCAGCTTATGAGATTGCAGGACGAATAGGCTCAGGAAGATTGTCGCAAACAATGTACTGACAACAGAACACTAGACAACCTCCTGAGTCACCCATTTACCAAAGTAGGTGCCATTAGAGATGGTCTGCAGAGTAGTGTATCAGCACAGTCAATTATGAGACGATTACATGAGAAAGAAATCCCTCACAGAATCCCTTTCATAAAAATTAAGTTATTTGACAGACATCATCGGCTCTCGACTTCAGTTTGCAGAATGAAAGTTCATTTAAGATTACAATATAACATTAGAAGAGAGCAAGAAAAATAATGCTCTTTGGGCCAAACCTGACTGAGAAACTTCACCTAACCTAACTTAACGTATTTTTTTAAGCTAAATTGTGCTTATTATATCATAAGTCAGTTTAAATGTATTGATTATTACTTAAAATCAGTGATTTTTTTTTTATTTTCACATAAATTTCCAGATTTATAGCAAAAACAAATTT
>WNWK01022313.1:0-32749 GCA_009830355.1 Cherax destructor
AGTTTGCAATACTTCACAAGATTTGGAGTACTATCCTAATATTATACTAGACTTTAGCTAGTACTAGTTCTAAAAACAGTAATACAACTAAGCTAAGCTAAGACAAACCCAATTGTTGGTTTATGTGAGCGTGTGTGTGTGTGTGTGTGTGTGTGTGCGTCTTGGCATCTCGTTCACAGGGCCTACCTAATTTAATTTTAATTCTAGAATGCTACTAACCACTGCTACTAAAAGTTACTACTTATACATTGGTAATAATATTGATGCTAATACGTGAACAGTTGTATGGAATACTACTTCTGTGTCCTGACTACTTCAAGTGTATGTGTGCGTGGCGTGCTACACATGTGTACATTTGGTTGGTAGCCCTGCGCCCTAACTTATCTTTCTACCTATGAAATTCTTATGTTTACAGCTCCTCTGAGCAGGGATTTTTCCCACACTTCAGCAACTCAGGGCCAGGAACCTGCAAAACCTGCAAACCACAACTAGGATTTTTGTACATTACATCAGATGTCTTCTGGGTCGTCAGATTGTTGATACTCTCCTGGTGTGGCACCCTGCTGGGTATTGTACCTCTTCGTTTCTTTTCTATTGGGCTCACTTAATGCAGTCACCGTACTGCTCACTGCTTGCCTTGTACTTGTCTCCCTTACTTGGGTACCTCCAGTAGATATGCTCCCCACTGTGTTATATCTCACTACGATATATTCCCCACTTCCTGCTGTGTGGCAACCACTGTTAGGCCTATCACCGGTTCCCCTCACCGCACTTTCACTATTTACTATGTGTTTTCCCTCTGCGATCACTCGTATTTCCCTGCTTTTTGGTTTTAAATGAGTATGACACTTTAGCCTATGCCCACGCCTGTTTGTTGCACTCGGATTTCCCCTAGGACCACCCAATACCACCCAATTTAGCGGAGCTCAAAACGCGCGTGACTGCTGTGACTGACGCCTCACGTGTGTGTGTGTGTGCTCGTGTGTACGTGCGTAGTAATACTTCTTATAATAAACAAATACTCTAAACTAGAGGTATCAGCTTAACATTGCCCACAGATGCTTTGAGTTATATTTCCTACAGAGAGAGCATGCTTATAAGAGAAGATAAAAAAATAATTTGGTGTGTGAAAGTATACTTAGAAAAGTAGTTTTATAAGTATTTGGAGAAGTAATGGAAATGCATCCTCTTCATGTAATGTGATAGGTATGGGTAAGCAGTGGTACAAGGAAGAGGTGGGGGATGGCAAAGATGAGAATTTGCATGCATAATGAATTTATAATATGAATATGAATTTATAATGTAAGCATTCTGTGAAGCGTCTGTTTTTGATTGGTGAAAGAAGAGTGAAGGGTGAAATATAAAAATACTACTTGTAGAAGACAACCTCTTGAATGGAGACGGGGAAGCGGGTAAATGAGAGAGGTTGGGGAGGTGGATGGACTTACAGAGAAGTTGACAGATAGTGAGCACTCAAGCATGGTAGTGTGTAGACGTATATCGATATTGTAGTACGCACCTAATTGTACTCACCTAATTGTGGTTGCAGGGGTCGAGACTCAGCTCCTGGCCCCGCCTCTTCGCTGTCCGCTACTGGGTCTCTGCTCTCCCTGCTCCAGGAGCTTTATCATACCTCATCTTAAAACTATATATGGTTCCTGCCTCCACTATATCTTTCTCTAGACTATTCCACTTCCTGACTACTCTGTGGCTGAAGAAATGCTTCCTAACATCCCTTTGACTCATCTGAGTCTTCAGCTTCCAGTTGTGTCCCCTTGTTTCTGTGTTCCCTCTCTGGAACATCCTGTCACTGTCTACCTTGTCGATTCCCCGCAGTATTTTGTATGTCGTTATCATGTCTCCTCTGACCCTTCTTTCCTCCAGTGTTGTTAGTCCTATTTCCCTCAACCTTTCTTCATAGGACAGACCCCTGAGTTGTGGAACTAACCTTGTCGCAAACCTTTGTACTTGCTCTAGTTTCTTTACGTGCTTGACCAGGTGTGGGTTCCAGACTGGTGCTGCATATTCTAGTATGGGCCTGACGTACACGGTGTACAGTGTCTTGAACGATTCCTTGTTAAGGTAACGGAACGCTAATCTTAGGTTTGCCAGTCGCCCATATGCTGCCGCAGTTATCTGGTTGATGTGTGCCTCCGGAGACGTGCTTGGCGTTATACTCACCCCAAGGTCTTTCTCCTTTGCCGAGGTTTGTAGCCTTTGTCCGCCTAGCTTGTACTCTGTCAGCGGTCTTCTTTGCCCTTCTCCGATCTTCATGACTTTGCATTTGGTGGGATTGAATTCGAGAAGCCAGTTGCTAGACCAGATGTCAAGCTTGTCCAGGTCTGTTTGAAGTCCTACTTTGTCCTCTTCCGATGTGATTCTCCTCATTAATTTCACATCATCTGCGAACAGAGACACTTCTGAGTCTATCCCATCCGTCATGTCATTTACATACACCAAGAATAACACTGGTCCTAGGACTGACCCCTGCGGTACGCCGCTCGTCACAGGCGCCCACTGTGATACCTCATCACGCACCAAGACCCGTTGTTGCCTCCCTGTGAGGTATTCCCTGATCCATTCCAGTGCCCTTCCTGTGTTAGTTAGTTAGTTACCATTTTTGTCCTAGGCACATGTCGATTAGACACTAGGCCTGTTGCATGTATGTGTATGTGTGTGTGTGTGTGTGTGTGTGTGTGTGTAAGGAAACACTTCGAAATGTTTCCGCCCCGTCGGGAATAGAACCCGGGCCCTCCGTGCGTGAAGCGAGAGCTTTACCACTAGGCCACCGGGGCTGTGTGTGTGTGTGTGTGTGTGTGTGTGTGTGTGTGTGTGTGTTTAGATAAAATGTTTAGTGAAATAATATAAAGATACACTCATTGAAGAAATCTTTGTGAAATGATAAATGTAATGGTTTGGATTATAGGTAAAGGTAGTTTGAATATAGTTGTAGGAGTTGGAGGTAAGCGATTCATTGTGGTTGAAATGTTGGAGTTATTCTTGTTGCTGATTGTAGTGTAGCTCTAATTGTAGTTGTGACGGTAGAGGTTATGGTTATAGATGTCAGAGGCAATGGTTATGGTTGTAATGGTGTTGCAGAATGTGTTGTGGAAGTGGTGTTGATAGGTTTAATGGAGATGACAGTTGTAAAGTAGTTTTGGAGTAAACTTAGTCAAAACTATCCTAACTTATTGCAATCTAATCTAACCATATGCACTCAGTGGTCACTTGATTAGGTACACCCTTCTAATACTGGGGAAGGACTCTTCTTTTCCTCCAGTACGGTTTGAATTCTTTGTTGCAGGTTTTCAACAAGATGCTGGAAGCTTTAATTAGAAGTTCTGGTCCACGTTGTCACGATAATATGCATTTGTTGGTGAATTGTTAGCTGCTCTTAAATACTGCGAATCTCCCACTCCCGCGCTTCACAATGATTTACACCAAGCCCTGATCCTACCCGACGATGCTTTCCCAATCTTTAACTGTCCGGGTTTGGGGGGCCTGTGTTCACTGTAGCCTCGGTTTCCTCTTCCTGACAGACAGGAGTGGAAACCGGAGTCGTCTTCATCAGCTGTAGATAATTTACTTCAAGGTGTGACGTGTTGTATTGTAAGTTATGCTCTTCAGCATGCTACTGTTGAATCACGTGGTTATTTGAATTACTATTGCCTTTCTGTCAGCTTGAAACAGTCTGGCCATTTCCCAACGACCTCTCTCATAGCCAAGACGTTTTCACCCACATAACTGCCGCTCACTGCAAGTTCCGTGTTTTTTACACCATTCTCTGCAAACTCTAGAGACTACTGTGTATGAAAATCCCAGAAGATCAGCAGTTTGAGATACTCAAACCACCCCATCTGGCACTAATAATTATTCCACAGCCAAAGTTACTTCGATTACAATTTTTCCTTATTCTGATGTTCAGTCTGAACAACCATTAAATGTTTTGAAAATATCTGCATTCTTTTAGGTATTGAGATGCTTCCACGCGATTGGCTGATTAGATGTTTTATAAAGTAGGTATACAGGTGTACCTAACGAAGTGGTAACTGACTGTGTGTTTTAATATAAGTTTAAATAAATGTTGTAAATAAATCTATTTAACGTCTTACGAATACGTTCAAATAATTTTTTCTATAAATGTTTTTATTGTGTATTTTAAATGAAAGTTGTATTACGTTGATGTTATGGGAGTAAAAAATGAGTTACACTACCGTAAATCAAATTACCGGAAGTCACATTACCGGGAGTCACATTACCGGGAGTCACATTACCGGGAGTAACATTACCGGGAGTCACATTACCGGGAGTCACATTACCGGGAGTAACATTACCGGGAGTCACATTACCGGGAGTAACATTACCGGGAGTCACATTACTTGCAATGACCAAGGATCAGATTACTGGTCACAGATGAGAGAGAGAGAGAGAGAGAGAGAGAGAGAGAGAGAGAGAGAGAGAGTGAGAGAGACAGACTAGGATGATGTGGTTAAAAAGGGTTGGTGCTGTTACTCGATGAGAGATGGGGAGAGAAGAATGGGATAGAATAGGAAAAGATGGTAAGGGGAAAGTTTAAAAAAAGGAACAAAAATGTGTGAAAAAAAGGAAGCGAGTGAAAGAATGTTGAAAAATGAGAGATTTGTCGATTGTGAAATTGTTGGAATCGGTACAAAGGCGAGAGAGACAGAAGGAGAAAAAAACAGAAAAATAACAATACACGTGGCAAAAGTTTATAATAATTGTTCAGTGTTTAAGTTCTGTTGTAAATTACGAATTATTTATCGTGACAGAAAAAATAATTTCCTTATTAATATGGAATAGTACATTTACAAAATATAATTTAACATAATAATACTAAAGTTAGGTCTGGTGTTGGGATCTTCATGTTCAGTCGTCAGTTTTCTTGAAAACGTCTTCAAACTTTTCTTTAATGATGGTCGAGTACAGCAAATATTGTCTCAGTTTGTCAGAATTTAAAATATTTTCAATTTAGCCTCATACTACTACTAAATTTGTTTGAAAACAAGTTCATCATTACGGATTTTTAGAGGGTCTGTATGCCAAGGCTATACAGATTGATTTCGTTTGATTACTCTTGTGTAAAGATAAAGAAAACAAGTGTTGAATATGGTACACATTTGGCTCCAACTGTAAATTGACTTGAGTTACATTTAAGATAGGAACCCTTTGAGTTGGTCTTAGATTCCCTCGCAAAATATTTTTTTTAAGTATTTTTTTTTACTTCTTTTTGACTTCTCTATTAAAGAGTACGAGAGTATATGTATTTTTTAATAAAGTTATCCGTACTTTTAATTATCTGTAAATGCCTCCATTGTTTAGTCTGTTTACCCATTGAGGGTCATTCATGTTTGAGCAATTAAATATATGTAGTTCGGCCACCATTAACGACGCTTTGGAAAATGTCATGTTGACAGCAATCATAAGAACATAAGAATGGAGGAACACTGCAGAAGGCCTACTGGCCCATACAAGGCAAGTCCTTATCAAAACCACCACGATAATCCCTAGTCAGGTTACCCAGGTCTATACTACTATACTACATAATCTGCAGAACAAACCTGGAAACCTTATCTTTCTTATCATAATTTAGTTTGCATGATATATTGAAACTGAATGAGTAGTGATCTCTTTCGTCAAGCTCTTCATTAACCGTATGATTATCTGTCACAGAATCATTGTTGTCCGGACCCACGTCCAGGAAGATATTTCCTCTAGTTGAATTTAACAAAAGCTTTTAGCAAGCAGTCCTGGTCTATTTCATGTCAAATTGTTGTATTAATTAGCTAAAGTTAAATTCTCTCACATAAACTACAGTTTGTAGATGCCTTAGTAATTCTCTCCCAAAGAAGCTTACCCAGACCGTTCTCACTTTTTGGGTCTGTAGATCACACCTAGGATAAGCATTTTATGCTTGTCTCGTCCACCTTTATATCATTTCAGATGAAACAATTTTAATTTATCCTTAAATACGTAGCAACTCACTCCATTTTCTTTCCCTTTGACTGTCAGTGTGGAATAATTTATATTCCTGTATGTGGCATTCAGCGGTCATGTTCCTAGAACCAGGTTTCAGTAACTGCAATTATATTTATTTTTCAAGCATTTAATAAGTAATAGTTCATTTATTTTAGGTCATGCATTCCTACTATTTGTAAAATATTGTGTATGTATGTTATGGAGATTTTTGCCACACCTTCCAAGCCTGTCTTATTTTTTAGACTAATTTCCCTGAAATTTATTAGCAACAATTTTGTGAGCTATCGTGAGACTTTTTTTTTTCTCTTGTCCCCAGTGCTGTTAATTCCTTTGTTTCCCACACATTAGTTTGAAGTCTTTCACAAGTTAGCAATGGTCCCATCGAATGAGCTGGCTAATAGTGTCATCCCTGCACCACAGAGAGGCATCCCATCCCTAGCAAACATATCGGGTTTGCCATAGAAATTATCCTTGTTGTCAGTGAACGGAATTCAGATTTCATTACAGTACTTGTCTAGCCAGCAATTTATCCGAATTGCCCTAGACATCTATTTAGTTCCTACTCACCTTCTAAGCAAGGTGCTTCATGTGATGAGGATTCCTTCATTCAACCTAATTAGATCAATATCTGCCTTGTACCTGGCCAGCTACACTTCTCTCTAGCATGTCACATCATTACTTGCATCACTGAAGCAGAACGTTTTTCTGTTCCCATTTCCTGACATGATGTTATCTTACCTGTTAACTACATCACCCATACCAGCTCCAGGGAAACACAACATCAGTCTTTCTTTCACACCTTTGTCATTTTCTTACATTCTGAGGCATTTGCCCTGTCTCATTATTCACAACTGCATCCTTAGCAAAGCGATTTCTTTTCTGTAACCTTGCTTCAGTCTACTGTATCTCTGATTCCTCATTACATTTAAGAAATAAGATTTTAATTTTTCATTTTCCTCCCTAAAAATTAGCAACTCATCATTGTGAATTAGGACCGCATCCTTTACAGCTCTTAAACTCTAAAACGCGTACTGCATAAGCGACTGTTACAAATACATCACTTAAAATTCCCTCCGTCACAGGTTATATAACCCTGAAAAGAAGGAATATTTTTGGGAATTGTTAAATATTGATAGACATAATAAAAAGGATGTAAATAACAGCAGTTTGTTGGACTATGTGCGAGTATTAGTAGATAAATGGTTGACAAGAGACTAAAGGATGTGCATAATTTTAGAAGGGTGGTAGATGTATCCACGAGAGTGAGAGGTAGACAGTGGACAAGAATGTCATCAGAGTCAAGGGAGAGAATTATGAGCTAAAAAATTCAAGAAATAATAAGAGTAAGATATAAGCAATTATTGACAGAAAGGCGGTCTTGAGAGAGTATAGGTATGGGGTAGATTAAAAAATGCAGTATTAGAAGGTGCTGCAGAAGTTTGAGAGCATAGGAGGGTAGGTGCAGGAGGGAAGAGGAGCGATTAGTGAAATGATGAAGTGGTTACTGCAAAAGTGTTTACAATTAAAAGGTGATATTCATCAGGCAGAGAAAATAGGTTAGAGAGTGCAAAAAGATAGGCAGAAAGAGTAGATAAAGTTTTATGAACAAATTTAACAAAGAATAATAGAAATGTTTGGAGATCAAAACGTTGGCAAGCTGAGGAGAATATTTTGAGTTGAATATTGATGAAAGAGAGGGAGATACTGAAAACATTGGGAAGAGAGGTATGCCACATCATAGGAGAGCGAGAAAGAGCAAGATGTCAGTGTGGGGAAAAGTGAGTGAGATGATGGGTAGAGTGAAAGGGGATAAAGCATCTGGAAAACATGGAATTAAGGCAAATGTTAAGAGCTGGGGATATAGTCTTGCTGTGCTTGTTGAATTTCTTCAGTAAAGTAAAGAAGTGCAGAGTGCGTGAACAGTTCCTTTGTTTAAGGAAAGAGGGTATGAAAGAGAGTGTGAAAGAACTGTAAAGAAATTAGCCTGTTGATTATACCAGGTAAATGTTTGGCAGAGTTATTATTGAAAGAGTTAAGGATTACAGATGATCAAGGAGGTTTTAGGAAGAGTATAGGATGTGTAGACAAAGCGTTGACATTAAACCATATGAGTGAACAATATAGGGTATAGGAGCTTTGTTACATTTATGGCTTTAGAAACGGTATGTGATGCGTAGATATGTAAGGTGTTGCAAATGAAGTGAACCTTAGGGCTTTCAATTTTTCAGCAAGGAGAAGGCTGGAGGCAGTGAAGATGCTGTGTTTGAGGGCAATGTGTAGTCTGAATGTTATACAGAGAATTCGAAGTGTGGAGATTGGATGTTTATTGTTACCAAAAGTATTATTTACAGAGCAAAGTAAGGGGTTGTTGAGGTGGTCTTGGGGTTTATTGAGGTTATGGCAACTCAGCATGATAAAGCGTAGAAATCTATGGGAGGAAGGAGGGGTAGGGGTGTTTCCAAGAAGGGTTGGAAGGGGAGGGAGTAAGGGAGATTTTAGACGCTATGGCTTGGACATCCAAGATGCTTTTGTGAGCGTGTTAGAGGTGAGGAGAGGCAAGCGATTTTTATGATTAGAAGTGCTGTTGGAGTATGAGCAAAGTAATATTTATGAAGAGGTTCAGGGAAACCGGTTAGTTGGTCTTAAGTTCTGGTGACGGCAAAGACAGTACCTGCACTCTGCAGGGGAATGTTGCAGTTAGGAGGGTCATCCAAGCTGTGATGTCACACACATCTGGGAAGAGAGTGACTGATGGTGAACACTTTTCTTCATTTTCGGGTCAACCTGCCTCTGGAGACGGTCGATGTCTTTAAAAAAACACGTAGTCTCATACGTCTGGAATCAGTAGGAACAAATTTGTCAATATATTGTTAGTTATGCAATATACAGTATACTTTAGAATCTCAGAATTCAATGTGATAGCTGGACATCACCTCTTTTGATCAGTATGACGTTTTCAACGCCTGTGTGTCATATTTAGAGGAAATTTGAAAATTTTAGAGAGCTTTGTAGCCTCTATTTGCAACTTTTAATAAAACATGTATTGTCTCTCATACTCTCCCAGGCTGTTAAACAGAAAAACATAAAATGACCTTCAAATTATCTCAAACCCACGTCACCTAAATTTATACACAAATCTGTTTAGCTGCAAAGGAGAGTAATTTTTTTTTTATCTAAAAATCACGTTGGAGAGAGAAGATTTCGACGACGTTTCGGACCGACTTATACCATTTACAAAGTGAGTTTGTAAATGGTCCAAGTCGGACCGAAACGTCATCGTCAGCTCCTCTCTCCTACGTGCGGGTTATATGTACGTAGAGTAAATTAGTCGGACATGTTGCCGAAAGCCTCGTTGATATCCGCTTACTGAGTTATTTTTCTTATCTAAATTTGATTACTTTCTGATGGAACGATAATTAAGAGACCAAGTGGAAATAAATGATATAAAATATCGACACAATGGAAATATAAAAACATAAGCAGTATAATGTGACCCTTTATTGACAACGTTTCGCCCATACAGTGTACTTTAGTCACAAACAGATCTGCCTGGGTGAAAGGTACGTGAGTACGTGTCAATAAAGGGTTACATTATACTGCTTATGTGTTTATATTTCCAAGAGACAAAGTCTTGTCTCGTTTTATAATCCTGTAGTAACATTGGCCATTTTCCGTCTTGTAATGATTTGTTAGATATTATCTTTAGCGATTAATTCCAGCTTGATTTGTTAATATTCAACTTCTCAATATATTTTAATGTATCTGAGTTTCTAATTTTCTTATTATCTACTTGATGTATTGTTCAGATGTAAACACCGACTCGATGGTTGTAGTTTAATATTATTTCATCATCAATACATTGGCTTTAACCATTTTTCTCCTGATGTATATGAAGAATTCATTTTGGTTTCTATTACTCTGGTTTTACTAGATTACCAATCATTTAGAATATATTGTATGCATTAAGTTCTTTACAATATCCCTTTTATTTTTTACAGTTTTTTTTAATCTCCACATTTCCTTTGTTTTTTTAGTAATTAAGCCTGAGTAGTCAACGTGCAAGCTTTTGTTAGAAATCAGTCTTTTGTTATGTTGGTATGTCTGGTAGTGTCTAGATCCCCTGATAGATTGTTCCAGGCTTGTGTTAGTGGCATGAAAGTCAGCAACAGTTATTGCCTCTTTGTCATCACTTATCACTTGAATTTCGACATAAACTGAGTCATGTGCGTCTTCATCGTATGTGTGAATCTCAACTTCATGAAGTTCTTTGTTCACGAATAGTCACTCTATTATGAGAGTCAGCTTTATGAAAAACATTGAATGCAGAATAACTATTTCTGCTGTCAGACAGCTGGCTTGATTAACCCAAACTTCATCAAAACAGTAATAGTATATGAAACCTATGATGATTCAAATTCATAAATTCATTCCGTGTATGGCATATACTAGTAAAATTTGTGTAAAACAAAATTATTCAGCCTAACTAATCTTCAAGATGGAGTAATTAGTTTAATATTTTGGTTTCACTGGTTAGCTGAATTGGTGTGACAGACTGTCTACTCCCATACTCACACCCAGTCCACTCTCAACCTCTCCAGCTCATTATGCCCTCTTTGTAAGATTTTTCGCTCAGTTGAAGTCAGTCTTGCTGAACCACACCTGTCACTACAGAAGTTGTTCCACAGACCTACATAATCTAAAGCATCGTCTTTTTCCATAATCCCTAAGTCTGTGATTTGAACAGGTGGTTCTGCTGAGAGTGTAGTAGTCTACGTCATACTATGACGTCTCGTTGACTTGTTTTAACAATTTCTATTTTTATTTTAATTTCTTTAATTTCTGAGTGATTTGTGATCGCTTTCTCCCAGTTCTCCATGATCCTCAAGACTATTAATTAGAGATTCCCGTTTTTCCAGAACCAAGTCAAGCAGGTTATTTCTGTCAGTTAGCTTTGTCACAGACCTTTCCAAAAAGCAGTTCTTGACAGATTCAAGAGTCGCTAGAGTTATATGCCCTGTCAAATTGTTCCCATTACATTGTCTTTAGTTAAAATACTCTTCAAAACATTTTCGTATCTAGATGCCTTCATAATGTCGTCCCATAGAATTTTGTCGTGTTCTGTATCTAGGATGGTAAATCACATCATTATCCTTTCGTGACCCTCGAGAAACTGTAGCCAAATATATTCAGTGCTCGTCGCTTCTACTTTCATATCTTGTCTAATGCAACAATTCAACTATTTGTATTGCATCGTCACTCCGCCCCGTATTTTGTTGACTCTATTGGTGTGGAATAATTTTTGCCGATGTACGTAACATTCAGGAAGGCATGTCGCTTCCAAACTGAGCCAGACGGCACGATCACGACTGATGTACTTGCCAGGGAACATCATGTTACGATATTTACGTTACTGTATAGAGAGAATTTTGCTTTCATATCTCTTACAAAATTACTGTAATTTTTTTTTATTAGTCGTTTAAGTATTTGTGGACACATTGTGTATTGTCTCCTTCGCTCATTTTCCTTCCTCGAACTCTCTTGTTCAAAGACCATCCCCATCGTTCACCCTCCTCTGTTCACTTCGATCATTCCTTCATCCCTTCCCTCTGCTCATACCTTCTACTTTCACTATTCAAATACCCCTTTGCTTACCCTATACGCTTTGCGATTGCATCTCATTCTCGTCGCTGAATCCTCATCCCTAATATTCTACCAATCTCTCTGTCCCTTCCTTTCTCCAACCTAGTTTCTTCCATCAATCTTAACAAACATTTCCCTACCTTCACCTTCCTGTAATTACTCTCTCTCGCTCGCTCGAGTGCGCGCGCGCACTCTCGCTCTCACTTTCTCTAACCTACACTCTGCCCCACTCTATCTCTTCCGCAAATATCTGGGCTTCAGTTCTCTCTGCACCACTGCCTTCTTTATCTTAACCTTTCTCTGACCCAACTTCTTCCTCATCCTACCCCATCTTTCTGTTCTTAACGTCTGTTTTTCTACCCACATTCTTCTCTTTGTCTCTATTCCTCCTAGCTATCTCTCCCCCTTTCTATGTCTCTCTTTCTCTCTCTCCAACAACCCCTTCCCCAGCAACCATTTTCCCGACAGTCACTTCCCGACAGTCACTTCCCGACAGTCACTTCCCGACAGTCACTTCCCGACAGTCACTTCCCAAGTCACTGACCTTCAATTTCAACTTAGTCACAAACTTGGGTAGTCTCTCAGGCCACTTTCAAGTTTCTCCTATCAACAGTTTCACTTTGTACTCTTCCATCGCAACCCCTTTCCTCCGGCCACTTAACTCCGACCACTTCCATCACTTACCTCCCAGCGCTTGCCTCCTCCACTTAGCTGACCCTCTTACCTCCACCACTTACCCCCTCGCTACTTTCTTTCCACCACTTCCTCCTCCCAATTTATTTGAGGCCCTTGCAGATTCTCTCTCTCTCTCTCTCTCTCTCTCTCGCAGGACCTCGAGCCGACCCTTATAGCTTGGGCACACTGTGACACTATCCTCTTTATTCCTAGTTCCCTCTCTTTGTGTGTGTGTGTGTCTGTCTCTGTCTGTCTGTCTGTCTGTCTGTTTGTCTCTCTCTCTCTCTCTCTCTCTCTCTCTCTCTCTCTCTCTCTCTCTCTCTCTCTCTCTCTCTCTCTCTCTCTCTCTCTCACACACACAAAAGAACATAAGAAAGGAGGAACACTGCAGCAGGCCTGTTGGCCCATACTAGGCAGGTCCTTCACATTCCATCCCACTAACAGAGTATTTGTTCAACCTAATTTTCAATGCTACCCAAGAAATAAGCTTTGATAATTTTATTTATTCATGTGCAATTCCCACTCAAATCCAACCCCTTTCACTCATGAATTTATCCAACCTAAATTTAAAACTACCCAGGGTACCCGCCTCAACAACCCTACTAGGCAGACTGTTCCACTCATCAACTACCCTATTTCCAAACCAATACTTTCCTATATCCTTTCTAAATCTAAACTTATCTAACTTGAATCCATTATTGCGGGTTCTCTCTTGGAGAGATACCCTCAAGACCTTATTTATATCCCCTTTGTTAATACCCATTTTCCACTTGTATACCTCGATCATGTCTCCCCTCATTCTACGTCTTACAAGTGAATGTAATTTAAGGGTCCTTAATCTTTCTTCGTAAGGAAGATTTCTAATGCTATGTATTAATTTAGTCATTCTACGCTGAATGTTTTCTAACGAATTTATGTCCATTCTGTAATATGGAGACCAGAACTGAGCTGCGTAATCTAGGTGAGGCCTTACTAATGATGTATAAAGCTGTAATATAACCTCTGGACTTCTGTTGCTAACACTTCTTGATATAAATCCCAGTAATCTATTTGCCTTATTACGTACGCTTAGGCATTGCTGTCTTGGTTTAAGGTTGCTGCTTACCATCACCCCCAAGTCCTTCTCGCAATCTGTATGGCTTCTATTGTTATTCACTTAATGAATAAGATTTAACCCTGTAATTGTCATACAGCGCCTTGAAAATAACAATCAGGTTTGATCCAAGGAAAAGGTAGCTCCAGTTCCTTACATGAAGCTTCCGTCAGCCGCATGAAGGCATCAGTGCCAGGCAGGGCAGTTAAGTATACCAGGCTGTGTGCTTGATCAGCCTTACAAAGGAAGATGCTACCTTTCTCTTCAGTTATTTTATGCTCAGGTTGTATTAGCATAACTGTCTTGCCGAGGCTCGGCATTCTTTTTCTTACTCTGTTCTTGTTATCTTTTGTTCTTCTCTTATCCAACCTCTCTTCATCCAAGGAATGAGAGGTGACCTCCCGTTCCTTGGATGAAACCAATTACCTCCCATTTCGGATTTAGTACTTTCACATTAATTTTTTAATATTACGACGTAGTATTTCTCTCCACATTATATTTTCTTTCAGCATTGTTGGTGAAAGAGATGGAAGACGAGGTCAGTCCTCCGCTCTGCTGTCTTGACCTGAGTGCTCAAATTAGACCCATGACGCTACTATAGAGAAAAGTGAATTATTTGGTTTCCTGTAGAAAATATAGGAAAAACAAATTAATTACTGAAATTAGAGAAAAGAGGTATGTAAAATAAATTAAAGAATTTGTTAATACTTGTATGAAATAAATCTAAATGTAAAAAAAAAAAAAATAATCGGACTAAACATGAAAATAGCATAAAATTCATCGTAAACCAGTACACATCTGTGGAGATGTGTGTGGGGATGTGTGTGGAGATGTGTGTGGAGATGTGTGTGGGGATGTGTCAGGACAATTGTCATTAATGTAACTGGAGTGTCAAGAGGGCTCCGATGTGTTGGTAACGGTTGACCAGGAGGAGAAAACTAGGTCGTTCAGACGACTCCGTGTCACACAGACCATTGATAAGCTCAGTGAAATTGTTCAGAACCGTCCGTGAATTCTGAGTAGCTACGTAGGGAACGGCGCGGATCACTCCAGTCAGTACAATATTTTCTAAGATCAAATCACCTCTGTAGAACAAGAGAATTCCCTCGCTAGATGCAGCCACATGCGGCTCCTTTCGTGAGAGAACTTCAAATGCAAACCATCGAACTTCACTCATACGTAACATACTTTCATTACCTACCATTTTTCCATAAATAAGAGAGAGAAAAGCTTGTGACGACGTTCTCTCTCTCCTATGTTGGGGTTATTTGTGTATTGTCTCGGTGCTATGCCTTTTTGTTCTACCATTTTTGGTTGACACAACCCAGTTCTGCAATTCTAAAAGATCCTTAGCCAGCTGAGCATTGACTCAGCCAATCAATCTCAGTACTTTAACTTCGGTTTCTTTAAAAAAAAATCCATATGCTGGAAGGATTTACGGTCATTTTGAAGTATGAAAGGTTTACCACACCTATCTGAAAGGACTATCAGATACATTTACTATCATAAGCAACAGTCAACAGATTTAAGGACTATCAGATGCAACAGCTATCAGATGCGGCAACCTATCATAAGCAACTATCAGACGCAGCAACCTATCAGAAGCAGCTATCAGATGCAGCAAACTATCAGGAGTAACTTTCGGAAGTAGCAGCTTATCAGAAGCAACAATCAGATGCAGCAAACTATCAGGAGTAACTTTCAGAAGTAGCAGCTTATCAGAAGCAACAATTAACATGAGTCACAACCATCAGAAGCAACAATTAACATGAGTCACAACCATCAGAAGCAACATCTATCAGATGCATCAACCATCTGTAGCAACATCTATGAAACGCAATAACTATCTGAAACAACAAGTATCAGAAACCTAGAGAGGGTTTCGGGAGTCAACGCCCCCCCCCCCCGGCTCGGTCTGAGACCAGGCCTCTTGGTGGACAAGGGTCTGATCAACCAGGCTGTTGCTGCTGGGTTCTTATTTATAAACAAAAACTCTCTGGGAAAGAGGAAAAAAAATCCTGCTGTAGACAACTATCAGAAGTAATAACTTTGTTGAGCAACAACTATCTGACGCTACAACTATCAGATTGTGGTAGAGTCTTAGAGATCAAACTTCACAAGTGTAACAACAGAATGGGTTCACAATTCACCAATGTACCAACTGTTGTTCACACATGTACAACGTGACAAATGAATGGTGATGCAATTCACTAGTGAAACATCTGAATGGGGTTGCAACTCACCAATGTTACAAGTGATGAAGGTCACACTATCACCAACTTATTATAATAATCATATATTGATCGGGTGATCCTTTAATTTAATAATGTCAGGAAACTCTTCCTCGAAGAAGAAAGAATTAGTCTTGGGCTTAGCAAATGAACCTTGATCACCTTCATAATATCTTGGGAATGGCAAAGACACACAGTAATCTGTAGTAAATGTCTCACTCATACGCTGAATATTAAAAAAAATATAACAAATGTATCCGATTGATTCCGAATGTTCGAATTTGTACGTGTTTAATGGAGGTCAGTGGTTATGGAAAATTAGCTCATACAAAACCTTAGAAACCATTACTTTTATTGATATTCTTTTAGCCTTTACCGGGCAGGACCGTCAAAATACGGACCTGAAAGCATGGTTTTTGCGCCGGTCCTCCTACTCCCCCTGCGCATCTAGGTTCCCGTTCTCTATTTCTGACCAATCACAAGCCTTCTGCGAGTCGCTCCAGCTGCGTGAGACCGCGTCTGCTCGCTTCCCATTGGTTGAGAGACCAAAATGTAAACACTTCTCGCTTGGCGTAATCCTGAGCCTGATTTTTGCTCTAGTTCCACTCATATACATTGTGATTATACTCTCTACAATGTCGGTAAGTACTGATTGTTGTGTCCAGTGTGTAAATGAATAGTTTAGGCATGTTTTGAGATATATATCAGAAGTTAGATATGCATAATACGAGTGTACCATGCAATTGAAAAAAGTGCAACAAAAGAGGACCGTTAAAATACGGTCCCGCCCGTCACGGCCACATTGTAAATTTCAGTAAATAAATGTTTATATAAAAATTTCTAGTGCATATATGAATTCTGTAGTGGTCTGGGTGTGTACAGAACATTCTTATTGTCATTCCAGATCAATGAGAAATTGTTCTATGGTGAATCCTCCAAAGAAAAGTCCAAATATATCTGCATTTTGGAGGAAAGTGACTCAGATCCAGAGCCAGATGACCTGGAATTACTTGACAGTGGTGATGAATACTTGCCACCTGATGCACAGGTGTCAAGTGATGATGAGGAGGAAGATAGGCAATCCAAAAAGCCTAAATTAGCCAAGAAAAAGAAAGGTATTGTGATCGAGGAGTACCCTGATGGATGAAGAAGCTCTTCATGATGAGCTTGCTGTTCAAGCTGATGCTGCTTGGAAGAAGGAAGATATCAATAATGACTCTTTGAGTGTATACCAACATGAAAAGCCTCTTGCAATTAAGTGTCCATTTGATTATTTTAGCCAGTTTTTTACCCCAAATATGATAGAAAGCATGACATATCAAACTAATTTGTATGCCAAACAAAAAAACATAGATGCTACTTTTGTAACTAATGGTGAAGAAATAATCCAGTTCATAGGTATTCTGTTGTTTATGGGTATTTGTTCATACCCATCCCTAGATGATTATTGGGCAAGTTCAACTAAGGCAATCCAGGTTGCAGAAGTCATGTCATCTAAGAGGTTTAGGTTGCTTAGGCGTACAGTTCATTTCAATGATAACACCCAAAAGCATAAGGACAGATTCCACAAAATAAGGCCTCTTTACACTGCACTAACTAAAAATTGCATGATTGTCGGTCACTAAAAGCCAAATGCATGCCACTGAAGCAATTCAGGCTTGAAGTCTCTGTCACTGCAAGATCCAAAGGACAAAAGTATGGACGCAGCAACATAAGATCAAATCCAAGACCTTCAACAAGTACTTCCAGTGGTAACAGTGATGATGGTTTGCAAGCCTTGCAATTGTCATCTTCAATGCAGTACCAACGTGCAGCTAGGCCTGATGACAGTGTGAGGTTGGATAACATGCTACCTCACTGGCCATCACAAGGAAAGACATTGTCATGCAAGTATTGCAGCACAAAGAAACCTCATGTTACAACCTCATTTTTCTGTTCAACATGCAAAGTTAACCTATGCATCAAGAAGGAAACAAATTGCTTCATAGCCTTTCATTCTAGTAATTAGTTATCTATAATGATTGTTCTTACTCAGGGAATTCAGGAATATGTAACTTGAAAGTTTTATCCCTTTGCAATGTGTGCATCTTTCTTTTTGGTACATGTTTATATTTTTTTTATACTTAAAAATTGCTTTTAAACAAGTTCCATTTATGTTTTTGATATTGTCTACTAGTATAATAAATTAGAAAAATACTTATTTGGTGTTTCATTAACAATTGCAAATTTGCAACATTCAGAATTTGACACCCTTTACCGGGCGGGACCGTAAAAATACGGTCCTTGAATATTGGCAATTGCGCGAAAAGTTATTTTTAGAATTTCAATTATATGGGCTCATTATCCTTACATTGAGCTACTCAATCCACTCATATGAAATACATTTCGAAATTATCATTTTCAGGGGAGTGCCCGGTAAAGGGTGTCCGGACTCCAGAATTAACGACATTGAGGTACTGGTGAGCCTTGCCACACCAGTACGTAAGGACCACACCAGTACGTGGGGACCACACCAGTACGTGGGGACCACACCAGTACGTGGGGACCACACTCAATCTCATTCCTGCATCGGTGAACTTAAGCTTTAATTAAAACAGATAATATAAAAGGCACTGTATATAACTAGTCATGAATGTCGTCCTTAGAAAGAAGACATATGGTTAAAAATTCATTATTCGTCATACACAAACATGTATGCTTTTTATTAATAAATGTGAAAGAGAGAGCGTGAGAGGGAGAGAGAGAAAAAAATGCTTTAATTCTGAAAATATATAGAATATGTTTAAGAGCATCAACACTAGAAAACTTATATATTTATTATTGTACATGAAGGCCATCATAAGTTCACACCAATACCAATATGAATGTCTAATAAACATTCTTAATGTCAACATGGATTATAAACGTAAAATGAAAACATGATTGATAACGTCTGCACTACGAAGAAGTCATCGAGAATCGACCAGCTTTCTCAAGAATAACTTTAATCTCCAGAAAATGCAGAAAAGGAAACGACATACAGGACCAAATAATTCTTATAAAGAGACAATTTTCTACCAGTTAATGTTAGAACATCAAGTAAAAGAACAAATTTGCTTAGAATATTCATGTACAATCGTTAGTGCGCCACAGCAGGAAACATTCGGTATCTGACAAGAGACTGCTAATCAAGAAAGTGCCTCAAGTTGTCTTCATATTGGAATTATCGTTGTAAAGTCATTTAATTATGCATTGAATTCTCAGAAAAATTAGTCAAATTTTCACCTTTTTGATGTTTATCGTTCTATTATTCGGCGCACACTGAAACAATTATATTTAAGTTATAATCCTGAATAACATAATTTGGAAATCCCCAATTTACGTCCAATACAGATATTGAATATTCACTCCAGTAGAAGCTACCATCAGAAAAAAAAAACAGTATATTACTTTTTCTAGTTATAGGTGAGTATCAGGCAATTCGTGAGAAATTTGGTGACACGCTGACGGCTGTAGTCTGACGACTTCTCAGAAACCGGTGTTAGTGAACCACCCACAGTGCCGTATATTGCTCATTGTCGCATGTTCGCAAGACCTTGACTTTGAGTTCTGGCAGGTAGAAGAGATGTGTTTAATAACCTATGTTCAATGCCCATTTATTTGAATTAAATATTTTAATATTTTTAATGTATGAAAGAAAAGGGTGTACCATGAAATGTAGAACTGTAACGTTAGATAACACCCGCATGTGTTGGGTTCGAATAAGGAGGGACGATACATGGATGCAAATCTCATTGTGCCATTTTTTTTGTTGTTGACGATAGCTCTGACCATGAAAATACAAATAGGTAATAGTACACGTAAAAGCAAACTTAAGGAAACCATCAGGGCAGCTATAAGTACCTGGATATGGGAGAAATAGATTAGAATGAGGGAAGAATAATATATAGAAAAATATAAGATTGAGAAACAGAATTCGGTATTATTCTGTATTAACTCCTCCATACCCCAAGCACCCATAATAGATGTTTATCTATTACCACCCCATGCCTCTTCCACTCATGCTACAGTGTACTCGCTTTACCTGTCATTCTCCAGCACAATTTATGAAAATTTGGAATAACTGTCTTGTCCCCTCTCGTCAGGGATTCTTACTTTAATTAAATCTGATTGCAACCTAATCCCGGTACTAAACCACCCTTAGGGGTTTTGCGCATCCTCATAAAAATAAATAATAGTGCTCCTCCCCCATCTTACCGTCCTCTTCCCAATACTACAACCACGACACACCTGGCTATTTCTCACGCCCGCCCTCACCCCTGTCACACACCTTCCTTTAAAAACCACAAGTCTGAATAAGTCTCGCCTCCTTCGGTACCTGAAAATAAGAAACTGTCTCTTACTTCACCAGTTTGGTTTTCATGAAGGCCGCTCTACCATCCCTATAAGTATAATCAGAACCCTTATGTGGATAACACTAGCTAATAAAATTATACTTTTTTCCATTGAAGAAACCAAACTGGTTCTTTTAAGTTAACTTTGATGCACTGATCACAAATCTAAGCTTTAGTTTCTATCATTAGTTTTTTAAATGGTATGTAAGTTTGAAAAGTCACACACTTTATAAGAATTATATTATACATTGATATTAAGATTTTTGTCAAAAACATCATTTAGTAACTTCCAAATCTGAAAAAACAATGAAGATACCTCCCCTAAGTTCGGCGTCAGTTGCTCTGGGAAGCCTCTTCTTTAGATAGGCAACCCTCAACCTTCTTTGTCCATAGTTTTAACAAAGCGTTTAAAGAGGTCTAGCGTGAAATGAAGAGGAGTAAGAAGTATGTTCTTTGCCTCTGTTGAATGTTTTTTATCCCTACCTCATACGAGTCTTTAAGTTGGCCATGTACGTTGAATGTAGCGCTGCTTTGTATCTTGACTGTATCAAAGACACAGGAAACAATATTACTTTGTAAATTCATCTTGCAGTCCCAATACCAAACCTATTATGTTTAGGTCACAACGGATTATACACCCAAACTTCTCATTTTCGATCATAGTGAAAAGTTTTAGCATTGTTTCATGTTTTTCAAGCCACTAGCTAAATGTAAACGTAAACTAGGTTGGGTGTTGCCATTGTAATATAACGTCACACTGCTGTATCGTGATGTTTACTCAAAGAACCGAAACGTTGATTAACATCAATTTACAGTAAGTTTCTTGTCTGTTCTGTCGCTTTCTGAACAAATTCATTCTTGAGTCTGAGTGCAGTAACTTCCACTGGAACATCTAGAACCACATAAATTAGAATCACATAAATTATCTTAAGGCCACTTGGAGTCGCTAGATGTTGTTCCTGGTTCCTAACTCCAGCAGGTTTAAACTTGGAATATGTGTTAATAGCTTTTTCATCCAAGAAAAAATATGTTTAATGGATGGTGGTACTTGAACAAGGAGATCCTCGTAACGTTTCACCAGTCTGATTGCAGAAGGAAGCTCTGAATATGTTAATTTGGATTTGTGTTGTAATAGAAATTCCGACACGCCTGTGATGCAACAATAACAATCTGATGTGATCTTTTTGGTTCCTTACATACCATCATGATTACAAAGAGCATACATCTGCTTTGTCGGAGTTAAACTTTCACATATATAACAAAAAATTACAAAAATCATAAATCAACGTCCATTAAAAGGACCAGGCAATCAGTAAACAATAATATAGTAGAAAAGTAATTGCAGTGAGGGGTGGGGTTCTATTTCACAGAAACTGTTCATGTTGGAACAAAACTGTTTAAATTTGAATTAAGCGTCACAAAATTTGTTAGAAAAATGTTTTCAAACGTGCAGTGAAACCTTTACTAATGTTATCATTCGGCTAAGTTTTCTTTTATCTGTTAAAACCTTATCTTTTATGAGCTGGGCAAACTACTACATTGTCTTAGTCTTTCTCTCAGAGAAACATTTTAAGAAAAAGTTTTCAAGTAAATAAAGTTTTTCCCTTTCTAAAAATTTAAGTGTATCTTAAGGCCGCATCGTCAGTACTATCCTGTTTCTAATAGCAGTAGATGGTCTCACCTCTGTTCCTCCTATGTTGACGACATCGACATTGTTTATGCAGGCCCAGACCGGCGACTCTTCGCAATGGTAATCCAATTTGATACCAGTTGTTCTACCAGCTAAGTCACTTGCCATTATTTCATGTTTTCAGCTAACTGAAATACCTACACTCGACGTCGTATACATAAAAGGTTCTCTTGTCCCAGCTCGTGTTACGGTTGAAGTCCTTCCACTTTGTTAGTTGAATGTCGTGGAAACATTACATCACCTACGTAATGGCTACCTGCTTTAGTCTGCCAAATCTATTTAAAATTTTATCCCATGTTTTTCTGGGGAGCAGAAAGACAAACATAATCTCTTCCAACCAAAACTACGCAGACCATCAAAATTCTGCTACATCATCGGCTACTCATAATAAATTTGAGGCAAGTCATCTTCAGGGGGTTATACTCATCTCTTGGAGTTTTTCAATGGTAAGAACCTGTTTAAAGAAGCAAACTTTCTTCATTTGCAGGATTGTCGTGATGCTTTCTCTCTTTCTCTCCTCTTCCACAACTTTCACGATCCTCTTATTAACAGTTAGTCACAGATGTTAATAAGTTTAATTCAGTTAATCGCAAAGCCCATTCATTATGGCCTTTTAATCACCGCATTCAATCTCTGATAAAATCTCTTACCTTCTTCCTACGCCCATGGGATACCCTAAGGAATGGTTTCTCTCTTCCCTTCCATGCCCGACACCTCTCATACTCCTCACAAGACAGGTTCTTCCATGCTGGTGATGAGCTCTTGAGCCTAGGAATTGAATTTGTCCTTCCTTGGACCGAACCTGATTGCCTCTCATTTTCCAGGTACTGCTTGAGCCTTGCGAGTTTATAGTCTTCCTCTAGATATAGTAATAACAACATGCCTACCATTTACACTGATGGCTCCAAATTCCTGGAGGGAGTAGGGTACATGGAAGTTTTCCAGGGGAAAGTTTTCCAGGGGAAAGTTTTCCAGGGGAAAGTTTTCCAGGGGAAGTTTTCCAGGGGGAAGTAACCCAGGGGAAGTAACCCAGGGGAAGTAACCCAGGGGAAGTAACCCAGGGGAAGTAACTCAGGGGAAGTAACTCAGGGGAAGTAACTCAGGGGAAGTAACCCAGGGAACACTTTCGAGATTCAGCCAGCATATTCAGAGAAGAGTTTAATGCAATATTTCCCGCTCTCATACACATCACAGCTGTGTCCACCTTCCTTTGTGATTCACAAATTTGGCTCCCCACATTTTATAGTTCTCTGTATACAACTTTGGTTACATCGTGTTTAAAGGAAGCACAAAGGCATCGTTCATGACTGGGTGTTTGGTCACACTGATGTTCAAGTTGACAGAAGTGACAACTCGGCTACTCGATGACCCGCCATTCACGATTAAGACGTCCACTAAGGGGGTCCTCTTTTTTCTAAAAAACTTTGAAGCCTCTCTTAACAACGTTGGTTCAAGTTAGTACAAAAGTAGTCTTTTGTGGGAAATTAGCTTGATACGATTGAGAGAGATTTGCGCGCACGCGCAGTTTCCAATTGTATGAAGTTAATCGCAGTCGTATGTAAGTTAAAGATTAGAGTAACTCAGGTCAGATCTCTGACAGTGATAAGGAAATGTGTGAACTTTTCAATACCTACTTCCTCTCAGTTTTTACTCAGGAAGATACTAGCGAAATTCCAGCAATAAAAAATTATGTAGAACAGGACGATAATAAACTATGCACTATTAGGGTAACTAGTGACATGGTCCTCAGACAAATAGAGAAATTAAAACCTAACAAATCCCCAGGCCCTGATGAACTGTTTGCGAGGGTTTTAAAGGAATGTAAAGAGGAACTTAGCAAACCTTTGGCTAATCTTCACAATATATCACTACAAACTGGCATAGTGACAGACAAGTGGAAAATGGCAAATGAAATACCTATTTACAAGGCAGGTGACAGGTCCTTAGCTTCGAACTATAGACCAATAAGCCTAACCTCCATAGTTGGTTAATTTATGGAATCAATAATTTCCGAAGCAATTCGTAGCCATCTTGAAAGGCATAAATTTATTAATAAATCTCAGCACGGTTTTAACAAGGGGCGTTCCTGTCTTACGAATTTACTAACTTTCTTCACTAAAGTATTTGAGGAGGTAGATCATGGTATTGGATATGATATTGTGTATATGGAGTTCAGTAAGGCTTTCGATAGAGTTCCACATCAGAGGCTGTTGAGAAAACTTAAGGCACACGGAATAGGAGGAGATTTTTTTTCCTGGGTAGAGGCATGGTTGACAAATAGGCAGCAGAGAGTTTGCATAAATGGGGAGAAATCAGAATGGGGTCACGTCACAAACGGTGGAAAGATAAACACATAAGCAGTATAATGTGATCCTTTATTAACAACGTTTCGCCCACGCAGTGGGCATTATCGAGTCACAAACAGTGTTCCTCAGGGGTCAGTGTTGGGCCCCTTGTTGTTCATAATTTACATAAACGACATAGATGAAGGAATAAATAGCGACATAAGCAAATTTGCTGATGACACCAAAATAGGCCGTCCAATTCATTGTAATGAGGACATTAGAGCACTCCAGGATGATTTGAATAGACTGATGCAGTGGTCTGAGAAGTGAGAAGTTTAATATAGACAAATGCAAAATTCTAAATGTTAGACAGGAAAATAACCTTGCAACATATAAACTAAATAATGAAGATTTTAATATTACGAATTGCGAAAAGGATTTAGGAGTTCTGGTTAGAAGTAATTTGAAACCAAGACAACAGTGCATAAGTGTTCGCAATGAAGCTAACAGAATCCTTGGCTTTATATCAAGAATTATAAATAAAAGAAGTCCTCAGGTTGTTCTTCAACTCTATATATCTTTGGTTAGGCTTCATTTAGATTATGCTGCACAGTTTTGGTCACCATATTATAGAATGGATATAAATGCACTGGAAAACATACAAAGGAGGATGAAAAAGTTTATCCCATGTATCAGAAATTTTCTCTGAGGATAGACTGAGGGCCCTGAATATGCACTCTCTAGAAAGGCGTAGAATTAGGGGGATATGATTGAGGTGTATAAATTGAAAATAGGAATCAATGAAAGGGATGTAAATAACGTGCTAATGGTTTTAATGCAATGGTTTTAAATTGGAAAAATCAGATTCAGGAAGGATATAGGAAAGCACTGGTTTGGTAATAGAGTTGTGGCTGAGTGGAACAAACTCCCGAGTACCGTCATAGAAGCTAAGACGTTGTGTAGTTTTAATGATAGGTTAGATAAATACACGAGTGGGTGTGGATGGGTGTGAGTTGGACCTGACTAGCTTGTGCTACTAGGTCAGATTTCGTGCTCCTCCTTTAAGTGAATGTGACTGACCTGACTAGGTCAAGACATTGGCTTAAGCCGGTGGGAGAATTGGACTTGCCTCGCATGGGCCAGTAGGCCTGCTGCAGTGTTCCTTCTTTCTTATATTCTTATAAGTCAGAGGGATGTTAGGAAGTATTTCTTCAGTCATAGAGTTGTCAGGAAGTGAAATAGTGAGGAAAGTGAGGTAATGGAGTCAAGTACCAAACATAGCTTTAGGAAGAGGTATGATAAAGCTCATGGAGGAGAGAAAGAGAGTATACTTGGTGGCGACCAGTGAAGAGGCGGGGTCAGGACCAATGAATCGACCCCTGCAACCACAGATAGGTGAGTACATATTTCTCTTATAGAGATGCCAGGTGGCTCTGCAAGGCCAGCAAGGTCCTATTGTCAGACTTGTACATTAATAAACTCCCCTAAATATCAGAGCACCCAGAATGCACTTTCGATACATACAACAACCAAACGGGCTCGCTCACTCTGCCAACTGTAGGTGATAGCAAAAGCAGACAAGTGAGGAAAAAACAATGGTAGCAGTGGGAATATAAACACTGATAGCAAAGGATCCCTTTAAAATGATCCTCTGACACCATTGTCTTTATTCTTCCCTGTCCTTCTCGATGAGTGTCCTTAATTCAAAGCAAACTTCGAGTCTGATGGAAACTGACCTTTCACACCACCTATGATTGTCATTTCACATTTCTAACCACAATTTCCACTAACCACTGCCAAGTGTACGCAAGCACCACCTAAGAGCAGTATGACTCGTGTGGGTTTAGCTTTTATTTTTTAATATATTTATCCGTTGGATATTAGTCTGCTTTAAGAGTGATTTTTAAGTAAACTCAAAGACAGTGTTCTGAAAGTGAACTTAAGTAGTGGAAAGTGAGGTAAATGTTCTAGGGAAGTACAATAATAACATACGTAAAATACATTCAGTGATCATCACTTAAAAGCTAAGCCGAGACATGTAGTGGCTACGTATACAAGTACTGCAAGTTCAATGATTGCTTTTTATTTACAAGTTAAGGAAATACTACCAAAAAAATATTTGTCAAACAATGAAACATAAAATCATGTAAACAACATTCACGAGAAGAATACAAGGGATCATAGCTGCATATTTACCATCCCTTACTAGGCAGGGTTTGGTGAGGCGTGATGTGGCAGATATAATGAGATCATGTCAGTATGACGCTGTTTTTTCCACCACTTTCTAAGGAAATATTAGCAAGGCATAAAACAAAAATTAGGGAGTAAATCCGTTAACTCCTCCATCGTTCAAATCACTCCTTCCTTCACTGATGTCTCACTTGGATGTCAGACACCATATATCGATTCAGGAAAAGCTCAAGGTGCCTTTCCCAAGAGTGAGAGTGCACCTGAACTCCAACGTGTAGGTTCTTAATCCATTCGCTGCTCATTGGGTTAGGGATTATTCTGAAGCTCTGGTACGGCCTCAATTACATTCTGCTCAAACCACAGCCTTCAAGAAACTTGCACAAACCTTGGAGCAGTCATTGACAATGATCGTACACTTGCATCTTCATATCTATGTGAGCAGAGGTTCTCACACTTCAGATATAATGAAGTAAAAGATATGGATCCCCTTACTGTGGCTCACTTGACAGTAGTGGCTTAAATGCCCCAATTAGACCTGATAATAGACAAAGTAATGTAGCAGTAAAACCACTGAGCCACAGAAACCTGCATAACTTTATATATAATTCTCTTGGTATATTTATTTAACACGAGTGAATTATTTTTTTCTGAAATGCAGGTTATATATTATACAACAATGCAAAATGGTAAATAAAGATAAAACGAAACTGCTGTTTTTTTCTCTATTCTTTAGCTGATATTAGAATTTTAATAAATTTAGAAAAGGTCGTCAGTTGGGTTGTACGACTTTTTTAAGTTTCTGTACTGTGGGCGGTCGACACGAAAAATAGATGAATAGAACTGAATTAAACACTTGCCTCCTCCTCATTCCACACATATCTCGTTACCCCACACCACTACTTACCCCACATACCATTCTTCACCCTGAACATTCATGACTTTTCACACCGCTTTTCACATAGCATACACCTCATCCCCAGTCATCACTCACCCTAAACATCCCTTCTCATCCCATGCACCACTCCTACCCCCACGCCACACACCCCTCTTTACCCCTACGCACTCTTCACCCCACACACCCTGAAATATCACTCAACACCTCCACATTTCAAATTCACACACCCTCATGTCTCGCAACTAACGCATTTACAATCACACATACTCCTATTAATACATACCACACATACTGTTAATGTTACATACAATGAATGTAAAGACATTTTTCATTAAGGGAAATTATATTTTAATGAGAAGACAGAAGTTACAGATGAGCACAAAAAATCAGTACCGAAAATGAATATATGGGATAACAAATATACAATGTTGGTGTCAGTGGGAATGTATATTAGCATCAGTGAAAGAGAGGATCAAGAATAAAGAGAGACAAGAATGAGAGAACTAACACTGGTCTACAAATTTTGTAAAATTTTGTGCTAAAGAGAAAAAAAGGTATTTCACTTCATGGGAGGCTGAGGAAGAATATGACCTTAATTACAATCGACTGGTTAAATGAATTTGTATGTATATTTGAAAGAATTACACAGTGTGACTATTTAAACCCTTATATATGGTGGGTATTGCGAGTTTGAGTCAAGAACCTATTTCCCTGCATACTTTATTTATCCTTCTCCTGCCCACGTCACAAATAACACCAACCAGCCTGAGTTCATATCTTAATAAATAGAGCCAATTTGAAATTGTAAGGAACATGGCGGTATTCAGTGATCCAAAATTAGTGAAGAATGATTAATTTTATTTTTGAAGTATTTTTTGCTGTAGAACATTGTAATCAGAGTAATTAAGGGTGAGATAGGAAAGATAGAGGAGACAAAAGTGGAAGAGATATTGATAATTAATCTCCTAGAATACGCTGAAAGAGAATGAATTAGCATGAAAAATATTAGATAAAGAATAGATGGAACACTATATAAAAAAAAATCACTTTTGTCCTGTTTCTGGGAAATAAGCATCATTTCCAAATTGTTTATGACTAAATAAAATTTAAAAAAACTAATTTTGATCCCAAAACTTTGCTTTTGTGGTCAGGACACTTCTATAAGAATGTAAAACTATTATGTTCTAGGGTTTTGCTTGGGAAATATAAAAACAGGGACTCTCAAACCAGCATTCAGTTCAGCTCTGGCTGCCTGAGAAAACACATCAGAAGAAGTGAAATGGCATCAAGAGGCTGCAATCATTCTCCAGATGTATTCTACTACGTACTATATGGTCAATTCATTAAGACAAGAGCAAAGAAGTTCTCTGTAACAGCATCTAAAAAAATGTGTGAAGCTTACAAAGCATATTTTGGCATTCCAGTTAGGGACCAAGACAAGACCTGGACACCTCATGTTGCTTGTAAGCATTGTAAGGAAATATTGGAAGGTAAGAAAGTTATTAGTTGTATGAAGGGTAAAATCGTAAATAGGAACATATTTTAAATGCAATGTATGTAACAGAAACTAATTCTTTTGTTCTTTTACAGGATGGTATAGAGGAGAAAAAGAGCCATGAAGTTTGGTGTTCCTAGAACATGGTGTGAACCCACTGATCACTCAACCAACTGCTACTTCTGCCTGGTGGATCCTTCCAAACACCGAACTGGGAAAAATGCACCTGTTATTTCTTATCCAGACCTTCCCTATTCTATTGCCCCAGTACCACACAGTGCTGATCTTCCTGTACCTACACCTCCAGAAAAAAGTCAACTGTCAGAAGAAGAAAGCAGCAAATCAGAAAATGAAGAGCACAGTGAACAAGACTATGATCTCACAGATGCAGCTGTTAGGAGGAATCCTTACTACCCAAACCAAACAGACCTCAATGACCTTATCAGAGATCTTGGTTTGACAAAGTCAAATGCTGAGCTTTTTATTTCAAGGCTCAAGGAGTGGGACTTGGTGGATGAAAGTGTGCAAGTGACAAGCCAAAGAAAACGTCACCAACATTTCTCAAGCTTCTTCACTAATAAAGACAGGTTGTGCTACTCTAATGATGTATCAAGCCTGTTTGATGCAATTGGAATTTCATGCAATCCAGATGACTGGAGACTCTTCATTGATAGCTCCTCCAGAAGCCTAAATGCTGTACTTCTACATAATGGGAACAAGTATCCATTTCTTACCTTGGCTCATTCAGTGCATGTTAAGGAGGACTACAACAATGTCAGACATCTACTGGAAACTTTGAACTATGATAAGTATGGCTGGGAAGTTATTGGAGACTTCAAAATGGTGGTATTTTTGATGGGACTCCAAGGAGGTTTTACCAGGTTTCCCTGTTATCTCTGTCATGGGATAGTAGAGACAGAGCAGCACATTACCAGAGGAAGCACTGGCCTCAAAGGACTGAGTTCTCAGTAGGAAGACATAATATCAAACATAAACCATTGGTGGAGCCTCAAAACGTTCTGTTCCCTCCATTACACATCAAACTAGGGCTAATGAAACAGTTTGTTACAGCTCTTGACAAAGAGTCTACAACCTTCAAGTATCTTCAAGACTTCTTTCCCAAGCTATCAGAAGCAAAGGTGAAGGCTGGCATTTTCATTGGACCACAAGGCAGAAAATCATGGAGTGCTCAGAATTTCCAAAGAAGCTCAGAGAAGGTAAAGGAAGCCTCGGAGAGTTTTGTTGCGTTAGCACAGGGCTTTCTGGCCAACAACAAGGCTGACAATTATGTGGAACTTCTTGAGACCTTAGTAAAAAGCTATGGTCAGAAGGGCTGTGGGATGTCCCTTGCTCCATATCCTTGATGCTCATCTTGACAATTTCAAGGAGAATATGGTAGCATACTTAGAGGAGCAAGGGCAGCGCTTCCACCAAGATATAATGGACTATGAATACAGATATCAGGGATCTTATAATGAAAACATGATGGCAGACAACATTTGTGGGCTTAAACGGGAAGGTGATTTGTTGCATGATCGCAAATCTAGAAAAACTGCTCATTTTTAACTTTGTAAATATATTTCAGAAAGTTTAAAATAAAATGTGTAAATTTTATTTTATTTATATACATTTTATTTATTTTATTATTTTTGTTTTATATCCAAAACTAGCAAAAAATATTAAAATTTAGATTTTTTTGTTTTTCAAAAATTCATCCTGTAAGCCACAAAATCAAAGGTTAAAAGGAATAATGGGCATTTTCTATTGTTTTCAATAAAAGGAGTTGGAAAATAACACTTGCCAGGAACAAAAATTGTGTTAAGAGTAATCTAAGGGGAGAGGCGAGAGAGCTGGATTAGGATCAAGAAACACAATAAGCGGGACTCATAAATAGGCCAAGGGTAAATGGATGAGGGATGGACATGGCACCAGATGCTGAAGAAGAGCTGAATGCAAGAGAGAAGGGGATAAGAGGGAAAACCAACATATTTGTTTCAGACCTGGACGATAGTCAAGGTGTGAGTAATGGATGATTACAGACTAGTTTACAAAAAAAGGGTAAGCAATGTGAAAAATGAAAAGAACAAGACTTTATTGACGTGAAAATTTGAAGGGCAAGAGATGTCTACTAAAATATCGTTTTGCAGGGACAGAAACAAGAAATATTTACTGAGAAGAAAATTGAAGATAAGAGAAATACACAGATTCATTATAGTCGTCATCAAACAGAATCGAGTAAAGAAACTGAAATAGAGAGAGCAGAAGGGATGTTAGAGAACAAACTTGAGGAAAGAATTGGTGGTGGCAAGAAGGTACTCTTCTCCATATGTGGAAACTTTTGTAATGAAGGAAATGGCGGACAGCAACAACAAAGAGATACGAATTTCCCCCCAACCTCTGAGTCCCACTCATCGACCCACAGACTCACCTGTTCCAAGGAACCACCAAGCTTAGAGACAGGAGCAGAGTAACCACAAACTAGTAAGGAACTCAATTATCACTGTGTGACAGGCAAATAAGGATTGCATAACCAACAACTTAGGGAACTCACTGGGATAATAAAATTTCCAGTGTGTGGGTGAGGATGAAAAGAAGAGAGTACAGTTGAGGATTGTGTGTATGCGCGCGCGCGCGCGTGCATGTACGTACGTACTCGCCTATTTGTGGTTGTAGGGGTTGAGTCACAGATGCTGGCCCCCTCCTCTTCACAGGTCGCTACCTCAGTGACAAAGTCCTAACAAATATTTCAGCGAAACCATTTCAGTTAGAGCTGCATCTTGAAAAACTTCACTCAAGGTTATTTTTTTTAAAGAAAAGTAACGTTTGTTTATGAAAGTTATTGCGAAATAAGGAAGTGTTCTGGAGAATGTAGTAATCGACGCATTTCTTTTCCAATGTAAAAATTTAAGATTTTTTTATCCATTCAAGAAAAGACTTTGTTGAATAAATTCAAATTTGGAATGTAGACTGGAATACTGTGAACACTTATTAAAAGCTCTATGAATAATAAAATTTGGTGTATACTGCATACTCTCTTCGTTTGTACCTATGTGGTATTAACGAAATTTGTTAAATGCATGCACATGGTCAGTAAAGATACTAAGGTTGTGGCATTTATACAATGCTCAATTGGTATTATGGAGTTTAATGTATGACATGATAGCAATCCCCACCAGCACCCCACCACCAGCACTCCACCACCACCCCCACCACCACCATCACCGCCACCACCACCCCACCACCACCACTACCCCACCACCACCACTACCCCACCACTACCCGACCACCACCATCACCGCCACCACCTCCCCTCCACCACTACTCCATCACCGCCACCACCACCACCGCCACCACCCCACAACCACCACCCCACCACTACCCCCACCACCCCTCCACCACCCCACCACCACCACCACTACCACCAGCATCCCCATCACCTCCACCAGCACCCCACCCCCAGCACCCCCACCACAACCACCCCACCACCACCACACTCCTCCCCAGAACCGGTGACACAAGGCAGGATGTATCCACCGATTCGTGTTGGATACGCCAAATTCTGACCATACCATATGCATGTCGTAACGAAAATAGACAGACCAGGTGACTTTTTCAGTTGTCTAGGTTAGTGAGCCTGCACCCACTGTGGTCTCATTTTCCTGTCATTAGCTGACAGGAGTGAAACCTGGTGATATAATTGCTGTACTTAGCTCATATAGTTCCTGTACTTAGCTCAGACCTGACCTGTACTTAGCTCAGACCTGACCTGTACTTAGCTCTGTGAAGACGTGTCTTGTGTGCTCTCTCTGAATCTGAACAAGATGTCATCTCTTGAGCTACTCTACCAGCAGCTGAATGAAGAACTGAGGGTAGCTAAGCTTGAGATACAGTGACTGACTGAGGAAAACAAGAGGATTCGTAGTAATCCTCCTGTTGAGAATCCTCAAGCCAAGAAAGGAACCTGGACAGTGACTGGAACGCATGGAACAAAGTTAAGGCTCAAGAGGACGGATGGAGAGGTAGAATCAACGAAGATACTGGAAACTGTTGTGGAAACATCTAACCGATTCTCCGTGCTACCCGATGAATGTGAGTCGACTACTGGGAACATCACGACGAACGACACCAAGGAAGGTAAGAACATTGTTCTTGTTGGTGATAGTCAGATTAGGTACATGGATAAAG
>WNWK01022314.1:0-32746 GCA_009830355.1 Cherax destructor
AAAAGGGAGGATGGGGGAGATGGGAAAAGGAGGGGATTGGGGTAATAGGTTCGGTCTGAGGAAGAAGACCAAAGGTCATCCTCAGACGATAGCTCTTTACCACGTCAAGAGCCCCTAAGAGGTGCTCTCTTGGAGCCTGACAGTGCTCTCTTGGTGCCTGACAGTGCTCACTTGGAGCCTGACAGTGTTCTCTTGGAGCCTCACAGTGCTCTCTTAGAGCCTAACTTTGCTCTCTTGGAGCCTAACAGTGCTCTCTTGGAGCCTGACATTGCTCTCATGGAGCATTACATTGCTCTCTTGGAGCCTGACAGTACTCTCTTGGAGCCTGACAGTGCTCTCTTGGAGCCTGACATTGCTCTTTTGGAACCTGACAGTGCTCTCTTGGAGCCTAACTTTGCTCTCTTGGAGCCTGACAGTGCTCTCTTGGAGCCTGACATTGCTCTCTTGGAGCATGGCAGTGCTATCTTGAAGCCTGACAGTGCTCTCTTGGAGCCTGACAGTGCTCTCTTGGAGCCTGACAGTGCTCTCTTGGAGCCTGACAGTGCTCTCTTGGAGTATGACAGTGCTCTCTTGGAGCCTAACAGTGCTCTCGTGGAGCCTACCTTTGCTCGCTTAGAACCTGACAGTGTTATCTTGGAGCCTGACAGTGCTCTCTTGGAGCCTGACAGTGCTCTCTTGGAGCATGACAGTGCTCTCTTCAAGCCTGACAGTGCTCTCTTGGAGTATGACAGTGCTCTCTTGGAGCCTGACAGTGCTCTCTTGGAGCCTAACTTTGCTCTCTTGGAGCCCGACAGTGATCTCTTGGAGCCTGACAGTGCTCTCTTGGAGTATGACAGTACTCTCTTGGAGCCTGACAGTGCTCTCTTGGAGCCTGACAGTGCTCTCTTGGAGCCTGACAGTGCTCTCTTGGAGCCTGACAGTGCTCTCTTGGAGCCTGACAGTGATCTCTTGGAGCCTGACAGTGATCTCTTGGAGCCTAACTTTGCTCTCTTGGAGCCCGACAGTGATCTTTTGGAGCCTGACAGTGCTCTCTTGGAGTATGACAGTACTCTCTTGGAGCCTGACAGTGCTCTCTTGGAGCCTGACAGTGCTCTCTTGGAGCCTGACAGTGCTCTCTTGGAGCCTACCTTTGCTCTCTTGGAGCCTACATTTGCTCTCTTGAAGCCTACGTTTGCTCTCTTGGAACTTACCTTTGCTCTCTTGGAGCTTACCTTTGCTCTCTTGGAGCCTGACAGTGCTCTTGGAGCCTACCTTTGCTCTCTTGGAGCCTACCTTTGCTCTCTTGAAGCCTACCTTTGCTCTCTTTGAGCCTTACAGTGTTCTCTTGGAACCTAACAGTGCTCTCTTGGTGCCTACTAGTGTTCTCTTGCAGCCTAACAGTGCTTTCTAGGAGCCTAGCAGTGCTCTCTTGGAGCCTAACAGTGCTCTCTTGGAGCCTACGAGTGCTCTCTTGGAGCCTACTTTTGCTCTCTTGGAGCCTACCTTTGCTCTCTTGGAGCCTGACAGTGCTTTATTGGAGCCTACTTTTGCTCTCTTGGAGCCTACCTTTGCTCTCTTGGAGCCTACCTTTGCTCTTTTGAAGCCTTACAGTGTTCTCTTGTAACCTAACAGTGCTCTCCTGGAGCCTATTAGTGTTCTCTTGGAGCCTAACAGTGCTTTCTAGGAGCCTAGCAGTGTTCTCTTGGAGCCTAACAGTGCTCTCTTAGAGCCTACGAGTGTTCTCTTGGAGCCAACGAGTGTTCTCTTGGAGCCTAACAGTGCTCTCTTGGATCCTGACAGTGCTCTCTTGGAGCCTACGAGTGTTCTTTAGGAGCCTAACAGTGCTCTCGGAGCCAAACTGTTCTATCTTGGAGCCTACGAGTGTTCTCTTGGAGCCTAACTTTGCTCTCTTGGAGCTTACCTTTACTCTTGGAGCCTACCTTTGCTCTCTTGGTACCTAACAGTGCTCTCTAGGAGCCTAATAGTGCTCTTGGAACCTAACAGTGCTCTCTTGGAGCCTACGAGTGTTCTCTTGGAGCCTAACAGTGCTCTCTTGGAGCCTACGAGTGTTTTCTTGGAGCCTACAAGTGTTCTTCTGGAGCCTAACAGTGCTCTCTTGGAGCCTAACAGTGTTCTCTTGGAGCCTAACAGTGCTTTCTTGGAGCCTACTAGTGTTCTATTGCAGCCTAACAGTGCTTTCTAGGAGCCTACCAGTGCTCTTTTAGAGCCAACGAGTGTTCTCTTCGAGCCTACGAGTGTTCTCTTCGAGCCTACGAGTGTTCTCTTGGAGCCTAACAGTGCTCTCTTGGAGCCTAACAGTGCTATCTTGGAGCCTAACAGTGCTATCTTGGAGACTAACAGTGCTATCTTGGAGGCTACGAGTTTTCTATTGGTGCGTACGAGTGTTCTCCTGGAGCCTGACAGTGCTCTCTTGGAGCCTACCTTTGCTCTCTAGGAACCTACGATTGTTCTCTTGGAGCATAGAGTGTTCTCTTGCAGCCTAACAGTGCTTCTGAGCCTACCAGTGCTTCTTGAGCCTACAGTGCTTCTTGAGCCTACAGTGCTTTCTTGGAGCCTACCAGTGCTCTCTTGGAGCCTACCAGTGCTCTCTTGGAGCCTACCAGTGCTCTCTTGGAGCCTACCAGTGCTCTCTTGGAGCCTACCAGTGCTCTCTTGGAGCCTACCAGTGCTCTCTTGGAGCCTACCAGTGCTCTCTTGGAGCCTACCAGTGCTCTCTTGGAGCCTACCAGTGCTCTCTTGGAGCCTACCAGTGCTCTCTTGGAGCCTACCAGTGCTCTCTTGGAGCCTACCAGTGCTCTCTTGGAGCCTACCAGTGCTCTCTTGGAGCCTACCAGTGCTCTCTTGGAGCCTACCAGTGCTCTCTTGGAGCCTACCAGTGCTCTCTTGGAGCCTACCAGTGCTCTCTTGAGCCTACCAGTGCTCTCTTGGAGCCTACCAGTGCTCTCTTGGAGCCTACCAGTGCCTCTTGGAGCCTACCAGTGCTCTCTTGGAGCCTACCAGTGCTCTCTTGGAGCCTACCAGTGCTCTCTTGGAGCCTACCAGTGCTCTCTTGGAGCCTACCAGTGCTCTCTTGGAGCCTACCAGTGCTCTCTTGGAGCCTACCAGTGCTCTCTTGGAGCCTACCAGTGCTCTCTTGGAGCCTACCAGTGCTCTCTTGGAGCCTACCAGTGCTCTCTTGGAGCCTACCAGTGTTCTGCCTCTTGAGCCTACCAGTGCCTTGAGCCTACCAGTGCCTCTTGAGCCTACCAGTGCTCTCTTGGAGCCTACCAGTGCTCTCTTGGAGCCTACCAGTGCTCTCTTGGAGCCTACCAGTGCTCTCTTGGAGCCTACCAGTGCTCTCTTGGAGCCTACCAGTGTTATCTCAATAAAAGTTTTTTTGTTTTTGCAGTGTGTGTCTTTTCTGTGCCCTTTTTGTTCATGTTTCTTTTTGAACTGTTTCTCCCCCCGTCAACCCTCTATTCTCTCAGTACCTCGTAGCTACGTCTTCCAGTTCCTTTCATGAGTTATATTAGCGATAAAGATGATGATGATTGTCAGGGGAACGCCTTCCACCTGAACGAAATATAATGGAAAAAATAATAAAAACAAATAATGACTCTTGGGTAGGAAATAAATTAAGAATTTTAAGTTTTTAATAAAATATATAAAAAAAAAAATAGGCTGTTGTGGTTCTGGCAGGATGGAGAGTAGGAGAATATAAGCCCAGGTTGAGTCTCTGGTGTAGACGAGATGTTGGATGGTTATCCTGGGTAGTTAAGAATTCTCGTATGCCACTTGGTCGAGGTACGTAAGATTTAGAAGCGGAAGAGTAGACAAAAACCAAGTCAGAGAGACGTATATCTAGCTCCTTCAAAACTGGCGTCTGTACCAGCTGACCAGGCCAGCAGCAGAGCTGATAAAGAGAATAAAGAATAGTTACCACAAGTAAGTAAACATAACATGTAAGAAAGAAAAAGGATAACATGTTTACTTTAAGATTGAAGAAATTACTGGTAACTTTAAATCAACCACAAACAAAAAAAATACCCCTGGTAGAGCACCTTACCTGTTCAAGAGAAGTGTGGAGGTGTAGTGACTCTCCACAGTCTTGCTGTTCACCAGGTAAGGTAACTACCACCCGAAAGGGGGGGTGTTCTGATTCGGCCCGATAGAGGGAAGCACCGGCTGAACCCGTGAATGATCGCCGGCAGACTAACAACCTTAACCCATAATTATACTCTACTTTTCCCTCACAATGATGCTGATGATAATAATAATGATAATATAATTTATTCTGATAAAGATTTTGCAAGAAACCAATAGCATATCTCTCTTCATAGCTCATTCCTCTGAGCTCCAGGACTCGACTCTACAGTGTCTTTGTTATTTGGACAAACTTTAACAGGTGGAGATGCCAAGAACACGGAGACAGAGCCACCTACTAGACCAGGGGTTTCCAACCTGGGAGACAGTCAGGGGCGGATCTACTATGAAACTAAGGAAGCTTAAGCTTGAGGGCTCCTAATCCCGGAGGGACCCCACAAGCTACTTTAGTCCACATTGCTTAAAAATTTTGGGTCTACTTTCTGAGAAGTTTTTTTTTAAAAGTAATATTAATAATATAGTGCAATTCAATACAAAATAATAGTTGTATTAATATTGGTAGAATTACCGACAATATGTTAAGTATAAGGACACAAATGTAACTAATGTGACATTTTATTGTGGCAACGTTTCGCTCTCCAGGAGCTTTGTCAAGCCGTTACAAACAATGCATGGACACACAGGGTATATATAGGTTCAGGGTGAGGTGTAATACTAGTGGTGGTAGAAGTTTTTTTTTATATTTTATTAAAAAAACACATTATACATAAGTTGCAATTGTATCAATCTTAACATTATACATACCAAGAACCACACCTCTGAACATAATAAAAATCAGCACATTTCTTTACAATCCACCTCCATTACACCTGAACTAAACAAGCCTATATATGCAACAACACTCATTAATACAAAACAGTACATGAAAATCTAAACCTCCTCCAGGGTAACTTCCTAGATGTACCCTCATAATCCCCCACCCACAACCCACCCAAAGCACCCTACATATTGTACAGCTTTTATATTTTTCCATACCTACACATACCAACACACATGTGTAGTAACAAAAAATAACACATAGGACACCAAACGTGCCAGGATTACTCCATTTCTCCATACCAAACCAGAGACAAAAACAGTATACATTACTATAAAGTGCAGATTATTTATCCTGCATTTCTAAATAGATACCTCAAATTAAATTTCAGGCCCTACTGTTACCCCTCCTGTATCCCCCCTTAACTTTGAATATTCAAACAACCTTAGAAACTTAAGACATAACAGGTTATTATGTCTCTCCATGTCTACAACAAAGTACATGTCTAAACTCGACACCGTACATTACATGTCATAAGGGAACCACTAAGTCACTTTTATCACGTGACTAAAGCAAAAAAAAAAAAATATAACATCATCCTATATACATTGTCATACATAATAACATGACCCAACCGGCCACTGTCTTGACCAACATGACATGTTTACCTTATACAGTTCATGGTGGTAGAAGTAGTAGTGATATAAGTTGTAGTAGTAGTAGTGATACAATAAGGTAGAACAATCAACTTACACATGAGTAAAAGGTGATAAAAGCAAATACTTGGGTAGCACAAAATTATAGGTTAGACAAATATTTCTGTTGGAGGTTGTAATAGAGAAGACCTGTAGCAGTGTTGCACATCTGCGAAGTGCTTGTGTAGTAGGAGAGACTATGAGATGGTAGGGTTTACTGTTTTCAGGAGGATTCTTGCTAAGACTTCAGAGATGGTGAAGCTGCCTTTGTTTTGTTTAATTGTGTTAGAAACAGCGATAAGTGCTGATTCAAGGCACTTGCGTCTTCGGAAATCAGTTTCTTTGATTACTAAACGGGTGTTTTTGAATTTCATTAGACGATTGGTAGAATTTCAGTGTTGTACGCAAGCGTTGTTCAGGTTATCGTTCCTACATGCATTAATGTGTTCATTGAGGTGTGTTTCGAGTTTTCTTGCTGTTTCTCCTACATAAATCCTGTCGCAGCCTCCACAGGGTATAGTGTAAACCCCTGCGTTGACTGGTTCATGGTGCTTGGATTTTGTCCTGGTTAGATCCTTTATAGAAGTGCTGGAAGCAATGGCGACACTAGTGTTAGCTTGTGCAAATACTTTAGAAATGTTGGATGCAACCTGGCTGTTGGGAAGAATTATAACTTTGTTTGGAGTGGTGTTGGTGCGTGGAGAATTAATGATCTGAAGAGCTCTTCTCTTGCAATCTTTGATGAAAAAGGAAGGAAAATGTAAATCAGTGAAGGTTTGGTGAATGTATGTACATTCCTCGTCAAGAAACTCAGGACTACAAATTCGGTAAGCTCTTAGGAAAAATCCGATGATGATGCCTCTTTTGGTCTTAGTATCTTGACTGGAATAGAAGTGTGTGAGATCATTTTTATTTGTAGGTTTCCGGTAAACATGAAATTTTAGATTGTTATCTACTTTGTGGATGAGGACGTCTAGAAAGGGTAGCTTGTCATTGGACTCTTCTTCTAGTGTAAACTGGATCGCCGGTTCAACTGCGTTGAGCCTTGCCTGAAGATTCCGTACATCAAAACGTTTGGGAGTTATTACGAGGATGTCGTCCACGTAACGTAACCAAGTGACGCTTGAGGGGATGATGTTGGCGAAGTGTTCAGTCTCTAGGTGTTCCATGTACAAGTTAGCTAAGACGGCGCTGATGGGGGACCCCATTCCAATTCACCCCCATTCCACGCACCAACACCACTCCAAACAGTTATAATTCTTCCAAACAGCCAGGTTGCATCCAACATTTCTAAAGTACTTGCACAAGCTAACACTAGTCACCATCGCTTCCAGCACTTCTATAAAGGATCTAACCAGGACAAAATCCAAGCACCATGAACCAGTCAACGCAGGGGTTTACACTATACCCTGTGGAGGCTGCGACAAGATTTATGTAGGAGAAACAGCAAGAAACCTCGAAACACGCCTCAATGAACACAATGCATGTAGGAACGATAACCTGAACAACGCCTGCGTACAACACCGAAATTCCACCAATCATCTCATGAAATTCAGAGACGCCCGATTGGTAATCAAAGAAACTAATTTCCGCAGCCGCAAGTGCCTTGAATCAGCATTTATCGCTGTTTCTAACACAAACAAAACAAAGGCAGCTTCACCATCTCTGAAGTCTTAGCAAGAATCCTCCTGAAAACAGTAAACCCTACCATCACATAGTCTCTCCTGCTAATACCACACAAGCACATCGCAGATGTGGAACACTGCTACAGGTCTTCTCTATTACAACCTCCAACAGAAATATTTGTCTAACCTATATTTTTGTGCTACCCAAGTAATTGCTTTTATCACCTTTTACTCATGTGCAAGTTGATTGTTCTTCCTTATTGTATTACTACTACTACTACAACTTATATCACTACTACCTCTACCACCACTAGTATTACACTTCACTCTGAGCATATATATACCCTCTGTGTCCATGTATTGCTTGTAACGGCTTGACAAAGCTCCTTATTGCGACCCCAGAATGGGCCCCAATGTATATATGTGATTTATTATATCTATTTCCTTTTCTTATAATTTTATAATGCTGATATTGTCGATAATAGCTAAATCGTTTATATCTGCTTTATATTATTATTTGAATTAGCTATTTTAGTAGGTAGGATGTTACACTATTGTGCTCAAGTGTGTTGTAGCTGGCCGGGAGTTGGCAAACTACCGCTTACGACACTTCGCTTGTTATACTGCTGGCTCTTGCTGGGTAGTCAGTGGTTGGCCTGACCACACCTGAGGTGGGAGACTGCTTCTCCTTCCTCCATAGCACTACGCTCCTGACCATCGTTGAGACAACACCTCGCTCTCTTCTCTGCTTGTTTTCTCATCATTTAGACTCTGTTTGGTAGAGTATGTATTTGGTTGTGAGACGAAACATACTTCTCAGGACTCTGTGTAACTCTGTTCACAGACAGTGATTTTCGACGTTTTTCTGGGTTGTGTGTCACATTGACACTCTGAGATAACTCAGGTCTCTAGCTATAGCTCTTGACCTAATTCGCTAAGGCATCTGTGCACCGTCACAGTCTGGGATTGTTTATGCTGAACCTAGATTCAGTAGTAAAGGAGTTTTGTGACTATTTTGGAGGATCTGCTGATGGTCCCCAGTTAGGGTCGATTTTCTATCTCCTTGTTCCTGACGCTGTGTTGCTGTTGCTTGTTATATTGCTGTTCTGCGAATTGGTCATTTTAACTGTTCAATCAGTTTAGCGCTTCTCTTTGATTATAATAATAATAAATAACTGTTCAATCAAGCTGTTCTGATTGTCAATTTGTTAGAGAAGCTAGCTTATGAGAAGTTGTTCAGTAGGACACTGGTTGAGTCGAGTCTTAGTTACCTGGAGCACACCCATACACACATCTATACTTATTTGTATATATCTGCATTATTGTAATTGCTGACATTGTACCTGATGGTACTTCAGAGTCATTTAGATATATGTGCCCTCAGCACAGTCTTATTGTATATGAGAGCAGTGTAGGAGCTACCCTCCTAATTGATATCTTAATTAATATCTTCAGTAATTATATGTATATTGATTTACCATACCCTAGACTCTTTGTTAATAAATCTATTAAATATTATTCTTTGGTTAGTATCCTCTCAGTTGGGATCCAATGGTGATATTGATAATATGTCGGATAACTGGACCAGGATACTGACTTTGTTGTAAAAGCCCAGTAACAGGCTGGATGCTAGAAGGGCTATCCTTTCTAGTGTTCACTGGAGATGTCTATTACTAATAGATATCGTGTCATTACTAATAGATATCGTGTCATTACTAATAGATATCGTGTCATTACTAATAGATATCGTGTCATTACTAATAGATATCGTGTCATTTTGTAACACTCTTGGAGAGCGAAACGTTGCCACAATAAAATGTCACATTAGTTGCATTTGTGTCCTTTTACAAAATAATAGTTAAAATAAAAATAAAAAGTTTTTTAAAGTATCATGTAAGCCTAGCCGTTGCTGGTTGTGAGGAGAACCCATAGCAGTTCAACCTCATGGCCCCAAAAATGTAGGTCCGCCACTGGGTATATGCAATCCCTGGGGTACATTTGCACGTCTCAAGGGGTACACAAGTGTCTGAGAGTATAACCATGGTGTACAGTGTACACTGTACAGCATTGTACAACATGAGTAATGTAGAACATATACGCAATATAGAACACCCTGGTTACAAATCAGCTGATAAAAAGAGCAGCCAACTAGGAAAGCTTTCTTCCCTCTTTCTCTCATCTTACAAAGTTACATACATATAGCACTGCAAAATTACTAAATTCGTAAGAATCATACCGAACGCGTTCTAGTCTAGTCTAGAGTTACTGGGTTTTTGCAACAAGTAGTCAGTATCCTGGTCCAGTTATCCGTAATATTCAATAGTAGTATCATAGGATTTCAACTGAGAGGGTACTAACCAAATAATTAAATTTAATACGTTTATTAACAAAGATAAAACGCCTAGGGTATCAAAGTAAATCAATTTAAATATAATCAGGATATTAATTAATATGTCAATTAGGAGGTTAGCTCCTACACTTCTCTCATATACAATATTATTGAGCTGAAGGCACATATATCTTAATGGCTCTCAAGTACCATCTGGTACAATGTCAGCAATTTACAATAATATTAAGATATATACAAATATGTGTATGTGTGTGTATATGAGTGCTCCAGGTAACTCGTTAAGACTCGACTCGAACAGTGACCGACTAAATGTCCTCTCATAAGCTAACTTCTCTACCAAACAGGCTATCAGAACAGCTTGCTTGAACAATAAAATGACCAATTCGCCGAACAGCAATATAGCAAGCAACAGCAACACAGCGTCAGGAACAAGGAGATAAAATAACGACCCTAACTGGGGACCATCAGCAGATCCTCCATAATAGTCACAAAAATCCCTTAATACTGAATCTAAGTTCAGCATAACCAAATCCCCTGTGACGGTGCACAGATGTTGCAACGAATTAGGTCAGAAGCTGTAGCTAGAGACCTGAGTTATCAGAGTGTCAGTGTGACACAACCTCAGTAAAACGTCGAAAATCAGAGTCCAGAGAAGACTCACAGAGTCCAGAGAAGACTCACAGAGTCCAGAGAAGACTCACAGAGTCCAGAGAAGACTCACAGAGTCCAGAGAAGACTCACAGAGTCCAGAGAAGACTCACAGAGTCCAGAGAAGACTCACAGAGTCCAGAGAAGACTCACAGAGTCCAGAGAAGACTCACAGAGTCCAGAGAAGACTCACAGAGTCCAGAGAAGACTCACAGAGTCCAGAGAAGTATGTGTCGTCTCACCACCGAACACATACTCTACCAAACAGAGTCTAAATGACGAGGAAACAAGCAGAGACAAGAGCGAGTTGTTACTCCAACGAGAGTCAACAGAGAAGAGAGTGAGGAAGGGGCAGGTGGGATCACGCCACTCTGGTCACGTGACTCGCTCGCTAGTCCAGGGCGGTGCGAGGTACAGGTTGACACAAACAAGCGAGTGGTAGTTAGCAAGGTAGTTTGACAACTCAGGCAGTTACTCAACACTCTCGAACATGTGCACAATAGTGTAAAATGTTACATCCTACCTAATAATATAGCTAAGTCAAATAATAATATAAAGCAAGATATTAACGATTTAGCTAATATAAAAAATATTAGAAATATAAAATTATAAGATAGGGAAATATACATAATAATTACAATATAAACATGTATATACATTGTACCAAAATCTGGGGTCGCAATAGTCAGCATAACAAGTGGCTTTCTATATAGTAGTATGTCATTGATGTCAGCTAGGCCTGTATACCTTGTACATGTACTTGTAGTAAGTAAAGATATTATTATATATTTTTTTCTTACTTTTACTTGTTAGTCATGATTAGTGTATATAACAGATATGTATGGAACATATCAAGATATTTTATAAATTCACTGACTTCAAGTGATCGATGTTATCAACACTATGAAATCCTTATATAATCTCTACACACGCAGATTTCATAATAAAATAATAAAAAATCAATATAATTTTATCATTTTTTATTCTTAATTTTTAGGGGTACATGGGAAGGCGTCAGAATGGCCAAGGGTTACAGAACATCGTATCTTACAGTGTTCAAACCTACAGTCATTCAGGGACGCCTCCAGGAAACCCTTCAGGAAATGGCATCGTTTCATTGTTAATGATAATAATAACCGGGTATCTTGAGATGCAACCGTGTTTCTGCAGCTGCAAGATGCATGTTATTTGACGAGATTGCAACTCATTAATGACCAGTTTTTTAAAATGATAATATGACACTTGAATTTCCACACGGGATCACATAGACCCAGAGGTCTGATAAAGACTCATTGTGACCCTTTCTAAGTTGCTTTGCGGCACCGCTGGCAGGATGGGTTGAGGGTACGTGGTCAACTAACAGCTCGGCCAGTAAAATCATCCAATATGTCCTCCGAATTGTGGGAAAGTTGTGAAATGTTCCATCCACAGTATTGTGCCATTTATTGTCCACAGCATCAGTCCTTTTTTCTTGTCATCTTCATTATAATGTTTTGGAAATGTGAAGATTTTTAGATTTTGCCACCGAAGAGGCTAATTTATTGTGCAGGGTAACGCAAGAGCATATGGATACACGGTAGCGCAAGAACATATGGATACACGGTAACGCAAGAGCATATGGATACACAAAAGGCCCAGGAACTAGGCCCCATAAGGATTAACAGTTCACTTATCTGTTACAAACAAATTTAGGAAATCTGGTCAATATATCTGGTATCTTATTTTCATTAATTAGTTAATATGAAGGAATTGCAAAACAGAATTTGTTAGTTGTCCCATCCCCGGGGCCCGGTCCCAGACCAGGCCTCCCGGTGGGCCAGGGCCTGATCAACCAGGTTGTTACTGGAAGCCGCAATCAGCCCAACCACAGCCCATTTGACTGGAACTGACTTTACGAACCTATCCACTTCATAGTTCCCAGAGTCAGTTTTTGATTCACTAGGAGTTGAGACCGGGCCTCGGGGGCGTTGACCCATGGAACATTCTCCAGGTGGAGCGCCAGGTTGAGCACCAGGTTGAGCACCAGGTTGAGCACCAGGTAGACTGTGGTGAACGAGGTGTGTCCAGGTACATCCTGGGAGCGCTAACGAATCCAGTATTACGATTTCTTGATATTTGTTGATGCCAGTGTTGCGATATCTTCAAGACATCTTCGTGAAGATGACCAAGAAAGCAGCTGATAGCGAGGACATTAAAAGTCACAATACTGTGGAAGGAACGTCCAATAATCAAGCAAAGTGTGAAAGTTTGTGGAAACTCAAGAACTAATACATTCTGAAACCAAGTCTTTATTAACCTTAAATGACGCTCACTGGTACTCGGGAACACCCAAAACACAGACACTTGAAGTTGGTATAAGTTTAAGGAAGAAAGTGTTTGTAGCGACACTGGGATCGTCCCGCAGTTACTAAAAACAACAGACATGGCGCCACCCCACAAAGGGGACAGTAAAGCAATAGCAAAGAACTACAGACCAATAGCGCTAACGTCCCATATAAAAATCTTTGAAAGGGTTCTAAGAAGCAAGATCGCCACTCATCTAGATACCTGGAGTTTACCTGGAGAGAGTTCCAGGGGTCAACGCCCCTGCGGCCCGGTCTGTGACCAGGCCTCATGTTGGATCAGAGCCTGATCAACCAGGCTGTTACTACTGGCCGCACGCAGTCCAACGTACGAACCACAGCCTGGCTGGTCAGGCACCGACTTTAGGTGCCTGTCCAGTGCCTGCTTGAAGACAGCCAGGGGTCTATTGGTAATCCCCCTTATGTATGCTGGGAGGCAGTTGAACAGTCTTGGGCCCCTGACACTTATTGTGTTGTCTCTCAACGTGCTAGTGGATACCCATCAATTACACAACCCAGGGCAGCATGGGTTTAGAGCAGGTCGTTCCTGTCTGTCCCAACTACTGGACCACTACGACAAGGTCCTGGATGCTCTAGAAGACAAACAGAATGCAGATGTTATATACACAACCTTTGCAAAAGCCTTTGACAAGTGTGACTATGGTATAATAGCACACAAAATGCGTGATAAAGGAATAACAGGAAAAGTTGGTAGATGGATCTATAATTTCCTAACAAGTAGAACACAAAGAGTAGTAGTCAACAGAGTAAAGTCTGAGGCAGCTAATGTGAAAAGCTCTGTTCCACAAGGCACAGTACTCGCTCCCATCCTGTTCCTCATCCTCATATCGGACATAGACAGGGATATCAGCCACAGTGCTGTGTCTTCCTTTGCAGATGACACCCGAATCTGCATGACAGTGTCCACCATAGAAGACACTGCAAGACTCCAAGCAGACATCAACCAAATCTTTAAATGGGCTGCAGAAAACAATATGAAGTTCAATGATGAGAAATTTCAATTACTCGGATATGGAAAACGTGAGGAAATTAAAATCTCATCGGCGTATAAAACAAATTCCAACCACACAATAGAGCGAAAAACTATTGTCAAAGACCTGGGAGTGATCATGACAGAGGATCTCACCTTCAAGGACCATAACACTGTAGCAATCGCATCTGCCAGAAAAATGACAGGATGGATAATGAGAACCTTCAAAACCAGGGATTCCAAGCCCATGTTGACACTTTTCAGGTCGCTTGTTCTATCTAGGCTGGAATATTGCTGCACACTAACTGCACCTTTCAAGGCAGGTGAAATTGCTGAACTAGAAAATGTACAGAGAACCTTCACGGCACGCATAACTGCGATAAACCACCTCAATTACTGGGAACGCTTGAAGTTCCTAAACCTGTACTCCCTGGAACGCAGGCGGGAGAGATACATTATTATATACACTTGGAAAATAATAGAGGGATTAGTACCAAACTTGCACACGAGAGTCACTCCCTACGAAAGCAAAAGACTCGGCAGGCGATGTAACATCCCCCCAATGAAAAGCAGGGGTGCCACTAGCACGTTGAGAGACAACACAATAAGTGTCAGGGGCCCAAGACTGTTCAACTGCCTCCCAGCATACATAAGGGGGATTACCAATAGACCCCTGGCTGTCTTCAAGCAGGCACTGGACAGGCACCTAAAGTCGTTGCCTGACCAGCCGGGCTGTGGTTCGTAAGTTAGACTACGTGCGGCCAGCAGTAACAGCCTGGTTGATTAGGCTCTGATCCAACATGAGGCCTGGTCACAGACCGGGCCGCAGGGGCGTTGACCCCTGGAACTCTCTCCAGGTAAACTCCAGGTAAGCGAAAGTGAGTGCTCGCAGGGGACCATGACTTGGTTAAGTCACCAGTGAGGCAGATCATCACTGTCAACCTCTAGTGATGATTATCAAGTACATTCATCATCTATAATAATATTTACGTTATAAAAAATATAATAAGGATAATTAATATTACTATTACTACGACTACTACTACTACTACTACTACTACTGCTACTACTACTACTGCTACTACTACTACTGCTACTACTACTACTACTACTGCTACTACTACTACTACTGCTACTACTACTACTACTACTAGCTACTACTACTACTACTACTACTACTACTACTACTACTACTACTGCTCTACTACTCTCTACTGCTACTCTACTACTGCTGCTACTCACTCTACTACTCTGCACTCGCTACTGCTACTCTACTACTACTACTGCTACTACTACTACTACTGCTACTACTACTACTACTGCTACTACTACTACTACTGCTACTACTACTACTACTACTACTACTACTACTACTACTACTGCTACTACTACTACTTCTACTACTACTACTACTGCTACTACTACTACTACTGCTACTACTACTACTACTACTACTACTAATAATAATAATAATAATCATAATAATAATAAAATGTAAAATAATATTAAAATATAACTAATGTATAACTATACTACATACAAACCATACCACGGGTGGGGTTCGAACCCGCGGTCAGAGAGTCTCAAAACTCCAGACCGTCGCGTAAGCCACTGGGCCAGCTAGCTTCAATAAGATTTATCCAACTAGGTATATTTCTTCACCATAGGAAGGTTAGCATAGGCACCACTGTGTCCACAAATGCAAGTTTCTACAGATGAATCTCCCGCTAGCATGGCCGTGACGAACTCTAGCTCAAGTCCCCTTCAAAGCCGTCAACATGACTCACGAAATCGTAATGACACGATTGCAAACAAACCATACCACGGGTGGGGTTGACGGCTTTGAGGGGGACTTGAGCTAGAGTTCGTCATGGCCATGCTAGCGGGAGATTCGTCTGTAGAAACTTGCATTTGTGGACACAGTGATGCCTATGCTAACCTTCCTATGGTGTAGAAATATACCTAGTTGGATGAATCTTATTGAAGCTAGCTGGCCCAGTGGCTTACGCGACGGTCTGGAGTTTTGAGACTCTCTGACCGCGGGTTCGAACCCCACCCGTGGTATGGTTTGTTTGCAATCGTGTCATTACGATTTCGTGAGTCATATATACTACATACATTTTTTACACCAATCAGTTTAATATGCTAAGAACTGTCATCCTCCCTCAGATCATTTCAAAGCCCAGTGCTATCTAAGGTAAGCTACCACCCCAAGATGCAACCCACAACAGTCGACTAACACCCAGGTACCTGCTTACTCTTAGGTGAAAAGGAACAGCAGGTGTAAGGAGACATGACCAGCGTTTTCACCCGTGCCTGGGATACAACCACGGACACTCAGTATATGAGCTGAGTGCGCTACCAACTGAGCCACGTGACGCCTAATACGCATGTGTGTGTGTGTTTAATATATTTATTTATTTATTCTGACATTTTGTTGGTCTGCAAGTTTGCATTTTTTGCATAATTATAGTTCAGAGTCGAAGTTTTCCTTGTAAAGGTGTCCCTCGTTGTCCGGCTGGTGGGTGGTAGTTGTGGGTGGATTGTTGTGGGTGTGAGGGCATGGTAGAGAGTTCAGAGGGAGGGTGGGAGTGTTTGGGCGTGGGAGAAAGTGCACCGGAGAGGAGGGGTAGTTAGTGGGGTGGTGGGTGGCTGGCATGGGCCAGCAGTTGGCTGCTGGTTAGTGGGTGGCTGGCAGGGGTCGGTAGGTGATGGGTGGCTGGCAGAGGCAGGGGCGTCGTTGACTCACAGAGAAGATTGGGAAACACTTGTGACTTCTGTCAATAATAATAATAATAATAATAATAATAATAATAATAATAATAATAATAATAATAATAATAATAATAATAATAATAATAATTATAATAATAATAATAATAATAATATAGTAATAATAATAATAATAATACCTTTATTTACTACAAGTATATGAACAAGGTATACAGGCCTAGCTGACATCAATGACATACTACTATATAGAAAGCCGCTTGTTATGCTGAGCATTTCACGCAAATCAGTCGACTAACACCCAGGTACCCCTTTTATACTGATGGGTGAACATAGACAACCGGTGTAGGCAAACACGCCCAATGTTTCAACCCTCTCCGGGTTGAAACATTGGGCGTGTGAAGCGAGAGCTTTACCACCATGCCAGGGGCCACCCACATGTTAATTTATCAATACTTAATCCAGCCGCCAGTTGACTTATTTTGAAATCAAACGTCAATATTAATGAACATGATCAAATACTGAGTCCGCATGAATGACAACGTAGGCCTCAGAGTCGGTTCCAGAGTCCAGTTCCAGAGGCAAGTTCCCGAGTTCAACTCCAGAGTCAGAATCTGGATTTAAGTTCCTTCCAGATTCACCTTCCAGACTAGGCCTCTGTAGTCAGGTTTCATCATTCCACAAATAATAGTCAAGACAAAATGTGCAAAAAATTATTATTTTATCATAAACAAAGGAACTTGACATATAGTTTGTGTCTCTGATGATTTTAAAACATGGAGGAATTTCGGAAATGTCCCCTGTCGACGATGGTGCCAATTTTCAAACTACCATGATCAAAAAAACAAACAAATTTTTATGCTAGTTTTTTTATACTACATGACAGTATGACAAAAATGGCCTGGGCGCCTATGTTTTGGTGGTCATTGTTTATTAAGATTTATATAATGTTATCCAATACGGAAACTGAGACTGCAGCTGCACAACTTTTTATTTTAATCCATAGACAGTTTATGGTTCTTGCTGGAGGGTTGGATCCTGGTATGTACCTGGCTAAACAACCCTTCAAGATTATATATATTTTTCATCGCGTTGAAGGTCATTACTAGGTGATAAGTAGGACACATGTGAAACAGTTGTGTCTTTATTCCGATACATTTCATCTACTCAGTAGGCTTCTCAAGTCGAGTACAGAGGAGGCAATTGTAGGCTTCTCCAGTCGAGTACAGAGGAGGCAACAGTAGGCTTCTCCAGTCGAGTACAGAGGAGGCAACAGTAGGCTTCTCCAGTCGAGTACAGAAGAGGCAACAGTAGGCTTCTCCAGTCGAGTACAGAGGAGGCAACAGTAGGCTTCTCCAGTCGAGTACAGAGGAGGCAACAGTAGGCTTCTCCAGTCGAGTACAGAGGAGGCAACAGTATGCTTCTCCAGTCGAGTACAGAGAAGGCAACAGTAGGCTTCTCCAGTCGAGTACAGAGGAGGCAACAGTAGGCTTCTCCAGTCGAGTACAGAGGAGGCAACAGAAGCTAACTTCTCTGTATTCGACTGAAGAAGTCTACTGCATAGATGAAACATGTCGGGATGAAAACACCTAACTGTTGCACACGTGTCTTACTTATTAACTTGTCAGTAATATATACTATTATAATATTCATTACTACGTGTAAGTGTGTGTGTTCGATTGTTTTATATTTGTTTCTTGTCCTGCTGGTTCATGATGAAGACTTCCAGTGGTGGACATCCCTAGATGACAGGCAGATGACATCTTGTAAATGTTTACACTGGTACACCACCACTGTAAACAACAGCAGAAGAGTTACAATGCTCAACGTAAAGTATTCATGGGTATCCCATCCTCCCTGAACATGTTTTGATTTTGAAAGTTTCATAATACATACTATCTTTATATGTATAGACATGTACAGATTCATCGAAGTAGCAAGTGTAATGGTCAGTGCGGCTACACCAAGACCATCAATCGTGTTGTACCAAATTCAACATCACTGAAGCTAAGAGACCAGAGAAGAGAAAATCGACAAAATATGAGAATGGATGGACAACCTTCAACCTGCGACACAACTGATGGAAGTGTTTTCCTTGTGATAAATCTTCACCATCACTTTACAATATTACCATATATTATTTGGACAGCCGCGTTACAAAGTCCCAGTAAGTATGTAGGTTCCCGTAACGATCCTTGTAAAACTATGCTTTTTGTACTTGCCCATTCTGAGGCCTCTTCTCGGACATACAATTTTTGTTTCCGTCCTGTTAGGTATTGCTTGATGTACTGTAGTGCCTTCCATATATGATGTTAATGGGTTACAAAACCGACAACTTAAAGCATACCCAACATTTGGGAATAATTTTTAACGGAAACGTTTCGCCAGCCAATGGCTTCTCCACTCCATGGACTGAAGAAGTCTTCACTGCCTTCTATGTTAATCCTATGTTTTCTTCTAGCTTTTGTGCTATTCTCTTGTACAGTATTATGTCAAAAAAAGTCATCTTACAGTTCAAGAATATGCAATCCACTCATCACCCTCTCTGTTTCCTCATGGACTGTGTCGTTGAACTCCTGCAGGTTTCTGAGACAGGATGCACTATTCTAAAACTGTTCTGGTTTTAATTCACGAACCCACCTCTTCCTGGGTTTTTCAACACTCTTCTCCTGCTTTTTCCTTCATACTGTGCATGTAGTTTATGCTGGCCTGTATTTAATACTTCCTGTATTCAACAACTCTCACAATTGCCCTGTATCAATTAATTTGCTGTATATTTTAGTTAGCATTTCACATTGTGCTGCTGTTCTCTGCTTCAGAGCCGACAAGGAGATATCCACTAGGTTTCTAGTTCACTCGGCAGATTTTTTTCACCCGTGTTCAGTATTTGTTGATGTTCTCATTCTCGTCGATTCTCTGGTTATGTCTTAATTTCCTCCAGAAATATTTCCTCAACTATTTTTGTACAGATCCTTGCAGATTACCTGGTAATTTCTCGTAATTAGTCATTTGACTACTTTGTTTATTCCTCTCACATCTTCAAAACTTCACTGGTCTCTGATTAGCAGTGCTATGCCTCTTCCCCTAATCTGTTTCGTGTATCCTTCCTCCTAATTTGATATCCAGCTGGGAAAGTTACATGTGTAATTATCTTATGTTTAATTATCTTAGTGCTTTGATGTTTGGGGATGCCTTTCTTACTCACACTTTTCATCCATTACTCATTATTACATGTACAAAACAATCAGTTTCCTGTCTCTTACTGCATTCCTGTTTTCAGTTTCTTTCTTTCTTGGTACTTGTTGATGAAGCAGGGAGTGTAGAGGAAGGAGTGGGTAGGAGCTCAGATTGATGGAAGGTTCTTACACTGGAAGGGATCAGGAAAGCGGGAGTAGGTGAGAGAGGATAGAGGTTGGGTATGATTGATTTTGAGTCATTGGTGTGAGTGGGAGGGGAGGTCTGGGCTTGAGAAGGTTGTATGGGGTATCTGCATGGCTTACACCTGGAGGCTGAGATTCTGCACTTGTTATCACCTTCCTATTTCTTCTTCCTGTGTTTATTCTTGTTTTGTCTTTTTTCTGAACTGTTCCCTCTGCTTTTTTTGTTTTCTCCCAACTGAGGTACACTTGGTGATGTCTTATCGTCTTCCTTAACAGTGGTTTTTATGATTAAATTCTGCTGTAAGGATATTTTAAATAAACATATTTTGTCCCCTGAGTAACTTCTGAGTCTAAAAATGTTTTACCTATTATACTTTGGCTTCTACTCTAGTCAATAATTTGTTGGTACTTTCTTTGGCTATTCTCGTGACCTCTTTTGAAGACCTGGACTCAGCTGAGCCATTTTTTCCCCTTGTTTTTACCTTCTCATTCTGTTGAGTCCTGCCTTTTTCAATCCCTTCTTCTTTGGTCAACATCTCACCACGTTCCTATTAATTTACATATCCTGCTATGTTGTTTGCCTGTTCCTTTTCTCCTCAACTATATGTCTGTACCTTCTTCAGTCTACTTGAAGAATTTTGACAAAGGATTTATTTTCCATCCTGCCACCTCTTCCGTTATTTATCTGTTTCTGCACTTACTGTTTCCATTGATGTCTCTGCCTCTTTCTCAGTTCCCTTCGTTTCCTCTACTTCCTTCATCACGCTTTACCTTAGTCTTCTCGCAGGTTATGAAATTTATTCTATCAGCTTGTGTCAGTGTATCAATCGCTCTTTTCATTGATCTCTATAGATATCTGCTTCTTTACATCATTGCTTCTGGCCATACTTGCTATAGATTCAGTTATAAAAATTCCAGACTTCTTACATCCTGCATCTAAATTCAGTTAATATTAGTTGTTTTCTGTTTACCCACATCCTTCTTCCTCTTATTCAGCTGCCCAAACTTTTTTATTCGTCTCTGGGTTCTCATTTCTCTATCACGAGTTCACCAAAGTAACATTCACCTTGTATAATCTGAAGTTATGTCATAGCACTTCAGTGCTATAAGACTCGCCAGTTTTGTATAGATCAGTGCTATAAGACTCGCCAGTTCTGTATAGATCAGTGATATAAGACTCGCCAGTTCTGTATAGATCAGTGTTATAAGACTCGCGAGTTCTGTATAGATCAGTGCTATAAGACTCGCCAGTTCTGTATAGATCAGTGCTATAAGACTCGCCAGTTCTGTATAGATCAGTGCTATAAGACTCGCCAGTTCTGTATAGATCAGTGCTATAAGACTCGCCAGTTCTGTATAGATCAGTGCTATAAGACTCGCCAGTTCTGTATAGATCAGTGCTATAAGACTCGCCAGTTCTGTATAGATCAGTGCTATAAGACTCGCCAGTTCTGTATAGATCAGTGCTATAAGACTCGCCAGTTCTGTATAGATCAGTGCTATAAGACTCGCCAGTTCTGTATAGATCAGTGGGTAAAAACAAGAACTCTGCAGCAAAGTGTGTGGACGAGTGTACTCACCTAGTTGTGGTTGCAGGGGTCGAGACTCAAGCTCCTGGCTCCTGTGTGTGCGTGTGCGTGTACTCACCTATATGTTCTCACCTATATGTGGTTGCACGGGTCGATTCATAGCTCCTGGTCCCACCTCTTCACTGGTCGCCCTTAGGTTCACTCTCTCCCTGCTCCATGAGCTTTATCATATCTCTTCTTGAAGCTATGTATGGTACTTGCCTCCACTACCTCACTTTCCAGACTATTCCACTTCCTGACAACTCTTTGACTGAAGAAATACTTCCTAACATCCCTGTGACTCATCTGAGTCTTCAACTTCTAACTGTGTCCCCTTGTTGATGTGTCCCATCTGTGGACCATCCTGTCTCTGTCCACCTTGTCGATTCCTCTCAGTATTTTATATGTTGTTATCACATCCCCCCTATCTCTCCTGTCCTCCAGTGTCGTCAGGTCGATTTCTCTTAACATCTCCTCGTAGGTCATGCCCCTTAGCTCCGGGACCAGTCTTGTTGCAAACCTTTGCATTTTCTCTAGTTTCCTTACATGCTTACAGTATGGGCCTGATGTACACAGTGTACAGGGTTTTGAACAATTCCTTTTTGAGATGTATGAATGATGATCTTAGGTTTGCTAGTCGCCCGTATGCTGCAGAAGTTATTTAGTTGATGTATAACACTACCATACAACACTGTTACTGATGAATAACACTACCAAGCAACACTGTTACTGATGTATAACACAACCAAGCAACACTGTTACTGATGTTTAACACTACCAAGCAACACTGTTACTGATGAATAACACTACCATACAACACTGTTACTGATGTATAACACTACCAAGCAACACTGTTACTGATGAATAACACTACCAAGCAACACTGTTACTGATGTATAACACAACCAAGCAACACTGTTACTGATGTATAACACTACCAAGCAACACTGTTACTGATGTATAACATTACCAAGCAACACTGTTACTGATGTATAACACTACCAAGCAACACTGTTACTGATGAATAACACAACCATGCAACACTGTTACTGATGAATAACACTACCATGCAACACTGTTACTGATGTATATCACTACCAAGCAACACTGTTACTGATGAATAACACTACCAAGCAACACTGTTAAACAATGTAACCAGAGCCAAGAAAATGCAATGCATTCACAATACAAGGCAACCACAGAGATAACATTACAACATTCTCCTTACCTATCTTTTCACATCTTCACTTCCGTGCATTATTTTCCTTTTTCAATTTTTCACATCTTCACTACACTGTATTATTCTCGTTTTTCAATTTTTCACATCATCACTACAATGCAAAATTCTCTGTACCTAGCTTTTCACATCTTCACTACACTGCATCATTCATTTTCATTACTCAACTCTTCACATCTGCACTGCTCCTAATCCTTCATTTTCACTACTAAATCATGTACGTTTTCACTACGATATCCTGCACCTCATGGATTTGTCATGGAGATATCCACATTGGGGGTTTGATCCTCTCTTAAGAGTTTAGGTCATCAAGTAACTCCTTTCGTTTCAAAATCACTTTCTCCATAGACATTTTTCAAACTAAGCTAAATTAACGGTAATAATATATGTAACATTACTTGTAGACCTCTTCATGAATATAATATATTGTAATCAAAATGTTTGTATCAACTTATATTTAGTTAGTTGTCTTCGCTGTGGTCGCACTGTATGTGCATCTGTAACTAGTGCAAATGTACGACAACAAATGGGAAATCAGAAAACCTTTACTCTCGTATGTACAACAGTAAAAATAAGGAACCCTCGTATAAATATGGAATTTATGCGGTTGGAATGTAAAGAGCGTGGCAGACCTGCCCAAGTGTGAGAATTGGTGGTACAGCACACCAATAGTGGGAAGGTATTTTGGCGTCCGTTGCCTTCAAGCTCATATTGAAGAGTTGAATCATGATATGAGTAAAAGTTAGCTGAGTTTGCTCTTCCTGATAATACTTTCTTTGATAGCAACGTTAGTTTTATGGCTTGTAAACTGGTATCTCTCCTGGAAGAGAGATCATGATTACTCCCAGGCTGTTAAGTAACGGACCTAATAATATGAAAACAGCACTGATGGAAGTGAAACCAGGGCCAGTGTCAGTCCATATATCGGGATCCCTGTTTGTACACACGATAATAGCGAGGACGTTGAATCCTTTGAAAGAATTCCAGTCGGGCTTAAGGTGGATCTTGGTAAGGACTACTCTTCTTATGAATATGACGAACGCGAGGAGTAGTGTTTTATTTCTAATTAAATTTATGTAAAGTAAGATAACCGGTCAATGGTTTTCTTTCACGAAACAATGATCATTCCCATTGTCAAGATGGTGTATGATAAATAATAGGAATGCCTGAGGTACCCCACGTCAGCAGAATGCTATCAAATATTAAAAAGTCCTTTGGTTAATTCTTTAACATCAGAGAATCACCACGTAATAACAATGAACTTGGAAGATGTTGAGAATCGCGGATAGTTGCATTACACTTATTTTCTGATTAAGAACAGAAAAGATGATGTTCGAATCCTAAAAGCGTTTTGTGTCCTAGTCCGTCTTGTAAAAAAAATTTATAAAAATGGTTGGGCATTAACCAACGACTGGACCCATATGGTATACGTGGATGAGACGAGGGATGGCACCATGTACGTGAGTGTCATAGGCTGCGTAACACCATAGTAATAAATCAATCAAACAATAGGTTTTTACAATCCAAGCACTTTATAGTTTGAGAATCTTCATTCGAAAAGGGCAAAGATAGACAAAGTGCTTGCCCAGAATGCTACAAAATAGCTTTGTAGTCTGATAAAACAAGGCATTTCCTATATGGATTATCCCCCTAATAAGTTGATCAAGCTAATGGAGAAAGTACTTGGAAAATAACAACTCCCCGATTTAATAAATATATGTAAATAATTAAAATCCATCTACCGGAAATTTCGAGTATGTAAAGTATTTGGAAATTTATTAAAAAATAAACATGCTATAGAAAGTCCTGACACCGGATTCCCAAAATCATATTTGGAAAAATAAGAGTTCCCACCTACTGTCCTTCCAACTGCCGAATACGAAAATCAGTATGGTCTGGTATTAATCCGAAACCATATAGATAATGATTACATTCGTGCAAAAAGCGAGAGTCAAAATGCTTAGAACGTCCTGATGGCTCTTACCTTACAGAGGCTTCAAACTCCACCCGTCTGTGAGCTGACTAATCCATACGGGTTTAACGTTCAACATTAAAATAAAATTTCACCTAAAAAACAGGAATAGAAAGAGCCTGTCTTTGTCTGCGGGTTTAGCGTTTCTCATATAAATAACCTCTTTGCAAGAGGACACCTTTGTACAGAGTCTAATTGTACAGGGTGTGTTGGTATCACCAAACCCTGTAGAAAAACTAATAGGAGACTAGAATTACATGACATGAGACTCCATCCAATAGTATTATCATAACCGTTGGTCCACTACCTTAGTTCAGGATCACAATATGTGAAGACAAAGGAACTTAAAAACGCACCAAAACGAGGGAAATTGCCTCTTAATCAGTTCATTATAAAACACACAAACAACGATAAAAAACTTCTCGTGATGCTTTTGACACTAGTTCGTCTAGTAAAAAAAATTCATAAACTAGGATGGGGGCTGATCGACGGCTGGAGCAGAAAAATTTTCATTTATGATGAGCCGGACGACACTATAAGCGTGAGTGTCCTTGATAGTGTGTGCGATTTGTTCGACGCGAATACCAGTTTTGCAACTTACAACGTCGACAAAATGGAAGTTACTAACTTTCATGTGAAGAATGTGTACTTTAGGGAATATCCCTATATAACGTGTAAACGGGTTTAAAGAATTATATAAAATACTATATAGTTTATGGCTCTGCCAACCAAGGCAATGATGGAATACGCAGAAATGGGATAAAGATAAGAACCATTAGCGTTGCATTATGTGCGTAAAATAATAAAATAGGCCCTACTGAAACGAGGAGTATCGCCAAAAATTTACTCAGATAATGTAAGACAGTCAGGTGATATTATGGGAGGAGCATACCTTATTTCCACTTCAAAGAAAAGGAGGTGGATAGCCATCCGTTCGGAAGCTGAAGCCTCATTCAATGACGACGGGTCTTAGGACGACACCTCATCGAACTACACCTCATCGGAGGACGACGCCTCATGGGGAGAGGACGACGCCTTAAAGGAATACAACGCCTCATCGGACGACACCTCATCGGAGGACGACACCTCATCGGAGGACGACACCTCATTGGAGGACGACACCTCATTGGAGGACGACGCCTCATCGGAGGACGACGCCTCATCGGAGGACGACGCCTCATCGGGAGAGGACGACGCCTATACGGAATACGACGCCTCATCGGAGGACAATTCCTCAACGGTAGACGACACCTAGGAGTCGAAGACCCTATTTTTTGAGTTATCGCCGTTTGATACATAACTCAAATAAAATACAGGTCATTTTTTAAGGTCGACAGCGCTATCACGCCTGTTCGGCTTTGAAAATTATTATACATATTAACATATTATTAATTGTTATTATTCTGGATTAAATGTTTTCAATATATTATTATAATGGTATTCAATAGTGACTAATATGCTACTCAGCCAGACTTGCAGAGTAGCACGTCCATATGAGAATTAGTAAACTGGGGATACAGCCTCAACTATTCGTTGCGCTTTATGACCCACATGAGTTTAGCGCTTCATTTAAATACAGTAGGTTCTATATTCAAATTAATTTAATTGTGTAGGTGAAACTTTTCAGAAATAAACATACAGAAAATTGCGAAGAACAATTCATCTTCAAGTAGAGTTTCCGTACTTCTAGGTAATCATCTTAGCTCAACTTAATTTCTCATATAATTTCATATTTGCTTCATAAGTGGGATCATGTTCAATACAATTAACAAGTGAACACGGCTTCAGGGACGAAACGTTCTAGCAAGTGTTCACGTGTCCTTACCCTTGCTAGGAGAGAGTGAACCCAGCATATTATGAGAGCGTGAGACTCGATCTTGCAACCACAATTAGGGAAGTATATATTGCAGAGTATTTAAACACACACACACACACACACACATACAACAGGTATAGTGTCTAATAAGAACATAAGAACATAAGAAAGGAGGAACACTGCAGCAGGCCTGTTGGCCCATACTAGGCAAGTCCTTCATGTGACTAGGACAAAATGGTAACTAACACACAATGGTTCTAATTTTTATAATGGCATGGAAATACAAGGTACCACTGACTCGGGGAAATGATCTATTAGCACTTCAATATGGATGTTTGTTGACAAGTAAAACACATGTGCAACAGTTAGGTGTCTTTATTCCGGAACGTTTCGCCTACACACTAGGATTCTTCAGTCGAATAGAAAGGTAACTGAAGCAGTAGTGATGCGAAGACGATATATTCAATTCCTCACCCTTATAGACGTAGCTTGAAGGTGGTTAGTCCCTCAGCTCCATAGTCTGCAACTATCAGTTGCCTCCTCAATATTTGACTGAAGATGACTTATGTGAAAGAATGTTTTCAGGAAGGTGTCTGTGAATGGGGTAAGAAAGGAACTTGTTCGCCTACTTACAGTTAGGTCATACTACACATGCATGTACAAGCATATATATACGCACCCCTCTGGGTTTTCTTCTATTTTCTTAGTAGTAGCTCTTCTTATTTCCTCCTGTATACATTACTTAATTTAAAAAGAGAAACTTTCGTTATTTCTTTTGGGCCACCCTACCTCGGTGGAATACGGCCGGTGTGTTGAAAGAAATATATATTATTGTAACCACGAACGATTGGTATTGATCAATAACAACACTACGACTAGCTCTAACCCACAGGTCATTGTGGGTTAGAGCGTCATGTGTTTTTGCTCACTATGAGGGAGACCGAACAACATGCGTTCGAGTCCTTGGCTAGTCGCATTGTTATTGATATATATATATATATATATATATATATATATATATATATATATATATATATAGTATATGATTATAAAACTTATTTTTTTAAATAGCAACATGTTCACCTTGCCATATAAGGCAAGTGAAAATTTGTGTATGCAATAATTTCGCCAAAATCATTCTGAACATAAGGAAAAAATATATTTCATGGTGTTTGTTTATTAATAAATTAATGTTAACGTATCTAAAATATATTTAGTTGGGTTAGGCTAAATTAAATTGCGATTGTTGTAATAAGGTTAGGTAGGTTTTCAAAGTTTCTCTTGGTACAAAATTATAAATTCTTACATTAACATAAATGAAAAAAATATATCTTTAAACGTATAAGAGAAAATTTTAGAAAGGACTAAATTTTAGATGAGTTCTTGCTAATTGACCAGTTTTACCTAATCGGCACGACAATATATATATATATATATATATATATATATATATATATATATATATATATATATATATATATATATATATATATATATATATATATATGAAATTTATTTTTTTCGTTATGTTCAGAATGATTTTGGCGAAATTATTGCATACACAAATTTTCACTTGTCTTATATGGCAAGGTGAGCGTTGCTATTTAAGCCAAAATCGAAGTTTTACTAATCGGCACGACATATATATATATGTCGTGCTGATTAGGTAAAACTGGTCAATTAGCAAGAACTCATCTAAAATTAAGTCCTTTCTAAAATTTTCTCTTATACGTTTAAAGATATATTTTTTTCATTTATGTTAATGTAAGAATTTATAATTTTGTACCAAGAGAAACTTTGAAAACCTACCTAACCTTATTACAAAAAGCGCAATTTAATTTAGCCTAACCCAACTAAATATATTTTAGATACATTAACATTAATTTAATAATAAACAAACACAGTGAACTATATTTTTTTCGTTAGGTTCAGAATGATTTTTGCGAAATTATTGCATACACAAATTTTCGCTTGTCTTATATGGCAAGAAGAGTGTTGCTATTTAAGCCAAAATCGCAAGTTTTACCTAATCGGGTACGACATATATATATATATATATATATATATATATATATATATATATATATATATATATACTTGATTCCTTACAAGGAATGCTTGATTCCTTATACAGAATCTTTAATTTATCACAAGTAATCCTCGATTCCTCACCTGGAATCCTTGGAAAAATAAACACATAAGCAGTATAATGTGATCCTTTATTGACAACGTTTCGCCCACGCATTGGGCTTTATCGAGTCACAGACAGATCTACCTGGAAAATGAGCAACATGGAGATATATATAGGGTACAGTCAGGTGGAGAATGCTGGGTCAGGTGGAGAAATCTGCATGTGAGTCTTAAAAAGTAGTGTGATAGTTAAAAACATAGTGTGACTTAAAGGACCTGCAGTGTACCATTCTTGAGTTCTAGGTGGGATAGCGTTGAAGAAGTTTCTTGGCAATAGGTTCAGCTATGTTGTAGAAGCCGTTGTTCTGGTTGAAGTTGTTGGATATACAGATGAGTGATGATTCTAGGATTCTTCGGTATTGCGTGTTGTCTTCTCTGGCGATGAGTCTTGCGTTTCTGTAGTTGATTAAATGGTTGTGTAAATTTCGGTGTTGAACTCAGGCATTTCTTGAGTCGTCAGATCTGCCTACGTACTGGTGTTCTGAAATGCGTGTTTGTAGGTCTCTGGATGTTTCGCCAACGTATAATTTGCTGCAGCCATTACAAGGGATTGTGTATACCCCTGCCGTGGATTGAAGCTTTTCCTGTCTGTTACTGGTAATGTCCTTAATGGTGGTGGATGTGGAGGTGGATACTCGGAATGAGGTCTTAGAAAAAATGTTGGAAACTTGTTTGGAAATGGAGTTGGTGGGAAGGACTATGCAGCAAATTATACGTTGGCGAAACATCCAGAGACCTACAAACACGCATTTCAGAACACCAGTACGCAGGCAGATCTGACGACTCAAGAAATGCCTGTGTTCAACACCGAAATTTACACAACCATTTAATCAACTACAGAAACGCAAGACTCATCGCCAGAGAAGACAACACGCAATACCGAAGAATCCTAGAATCATCACTCATCTGTATATCCAACAACTTCAACCAGAACAACGGCTTCTACAACATAGCTGAACCTATTGCCAAGAAACTTCTTCAACGCTATCCCACCTAGAACTCAAGAATGGTACACTGCAGGTCCTTTAAGTCACACAATGTTTTTAACTATCACACTACTTTTTAAGACTCGCATGCAGATTTCTCCACCTGACCCAGCATTCTCCACCTGACTGTACCCTATATATATCTCCATGTTGCTCATTTTCCAGGTAGATCTGTCTGTGACTCGATAAAGCCCACTGCGTGGGCGAAACGTTGTCAATAAAGGATCACATTATACTGCTTATGTGTTTATTTTTCCATTGTGTCGGTATTTTATACCATTTATTTCCACCTGGAATCCTTGATTCTTCACATGGAATCCTCAATTCCTCACAAAGAATCCTCGATTCTTCACAAGGAATCCTCACAAACGTAATACAAGTCAGGTTGCAGCTGGGTGTGGACATATAAATCCCAGTTACCTATGAAAACCCGAGTATTCCGCATGCCTACCATGTTTCCAAAGAGGTCTGTCTGTGAATGAATGGTTCAGAGAACCGACGAGTTGGTAAATTAGACACATATGCAACACTTGGGTATCTTTATTGCATATGTGTCTAATTTACCAGGTCTGTCTGTAAGCTGTGTCTGTACAATAGGATTCTTCAGTCGCTCCCCAACCTTGGAGGTGAACGGGTGAGCTGTGGTGTCCCCTAGCAGTGAAACAGAGAAATTTTGTTCTCACCAACATGGCGGACGGTTACCGGCGAAGTGTGAACACTGTTTGCATCAATTTGAGTCAGGGAGCTGTGTACCCTGACAATGCTGAGGTTCTCCTGCCTTTGATTATACAAGATACATATGGGATCCCAAATGCAGCTTTATATGGGATTTCCCTGAATGGGGCCGCCAGGAGCTTCGTAAAGTTTGCCTCCACCAGCGCATGAGGAAACTATGGATAAGTTCAAGGAAAAGAGCATCGTTATCAACACAGGGCTGGAGGTACGTCTGCGCGATGTATCTGCATATTAGTATTCTTGGATTTGAATAAAGAACATTCCATTTGAGGTGGATGAAGAGGATGTCAGGCGTGTTTTCAGTCAGTACGGGGTGCGTATATATATGCTTGTACATGCATGTGTAGTATGACCTAACTGTAAGTAGGCGAACAAGTTCCTTTCTTACCCCATTCACAGACACCTTCCTGAAAACATTCTTTCATAAGAACATAAGAACATAAGAAATGAGGAACACTGCAGCAGGCCTGTTGGCCCATACTAGGCAGGTCCTTCACAATCCATCCCACTAACAGAATAATTGCCCAACCTAATTTTCAATTCTACCCAAGAAATAAGCTTTGAAGATTCTATTAACTCAAGTGCGAGTACCACTCAAATCCAACCCCTCTCACTCATGAATTTATCCAACCTAAATTTGAAACTACCCAAGGTCATAGCTTCAATGACCCTACTAGGCAGACTGTTCCACTCATCAACTACCCTATTTCCAAACCAATATTTTCCTATATCCTTTCTAAATCTAAACTTATCCAATTTGAATCCATTATTGCGGGTTCTCTCTTGGAGAGATATCCTCAAGACCTTATTTATATCCCCCTTATTAATACCCATCTTCCACTTATATACCTCGATCATGTCTCCCCTCATTCTTAAGAACATAAGAAACATAAGAAAGGAGGAACACTGCAGCAGGCCTGTTGGCCCATACTAGGCAGGTCCTTCACAATCCGTCCCACTAACAGAATATTTGCTCAACCCAATCTTCAATGCTACGCAAGAAATAAGCTTTGACAATTCTACCCACTCATGCGCGAGTCCCACTCAAATCCAACCCCTCTCACTCATGAATTTATCCAACCTAAATTTGAAACTACCCAAGGTCCTAGCTTCAATAACCCTACTAGGCAGACTGTTCCACTCATCAACTACCCTATTTCCAAACCAATACTTTCCTATATCCTTTCTAAATCTAAACTTATCTAACTAGAATCCATTATTGCGGGTTCTCTCTTGGAGAGATATCCTCAAGACCTTATTTATATCCCCTTTGTTAATACCCATTTTCCACTTGTATACCTCGATCATGTCTCCCTCATTCTACGTCTTACAAGTGAATGTAATTTTAGGGTTTTCAATCTTTCTTCGTAAGGAAGATTTCTAATGCTATGTATTAATTTAGTCATTCTACGCTGAATGTTTTCTAACGAATTTATGTCCATTCTGTAATATGGAGACCAGAACTGAGCTGCGTAATCTAGGTGAGGCCTTACTAATGATGTATAAAGCTGTAATATAACCTCTGGACTTCTGTTGCTAACACTTCTTGATATAAATCCCAGTAATCTATTTGCCTTATTACGTACGCTTAGGCATTGCTGTCTTGGTTTAAGGTTGCTGCTTACCATCACCCCAAGTCCTTCTCGCAATCTGTATGGCTAAGTTCTACGTTATTTAACTTATAAGTGCTTGGGTTATGGACACTCCGAGCTTCAGAACCTTGCATTTATCTACATTGAACTGCATCTGCCACTTTTCTGACCACGAATTAAGTTTGTCTAAATCTTCCTGAAGTTCTATGACATCTATGTTTGAATCAATTATCCTACCTATCTTCGTGTCGTCGGCGAATTTGCTCATATCACTAGTAATTCCCTCATCAAGGTCATTGATATATATTATAAATAACAATGGGCCTAAGACTGATCCCTGTGGAACACCACTTGTTACAAGTCCCCATTCGGATTTAACCCCATTTATGCACACTCTCTGCTTCCTATTGGTGAGCCATGACTCGATCCATGACAGCACTTTTCCCCCAATGCCATGAGCTGCCACTTTCTTTAACAGTCTCTGGTGCGGTACTCTATCAAAAGCCTTACTAAAGTCTAAATATACAATATCGAATTCTTTATCGTGATCAACAGCCTCAAAAGCTTTACTGAAGAAGGTTAATAAATTAGATAGGCAGGAACGGCCCCTCGTGAATCCATGCTGGGTATCATTAATCAAATTATGGTTATCTAGATGGCTTCTAATAATATCAGCTATAATTGACTCTAGTAATTTGCCTACAATTGAGGTCAGGCTTATTGGGCGGTAGTTAGACGGTAGTGACTTGTCCCCTGCTTTAAAAATAGGAATTACATTAGCCATCTTCCACATATCAGACACTACACCTGTTTGAAGAGATAAATTAAAAATGTTAGATATTGGTTCACAGAGTTCCATTTGCATTCCTTAAGAACCCTTGCAAAAAGCTCATCAGGACCCGGCGATTTATTTTGTTTCAGTCGGTCCAGCTGTTTCATAATCATTTCCTAGTGACTGTGATATTACATAATTTATCTTCTTCTGGGCC
>WNWK01022315.1:0-25000 GCA_009830355.1 Cherax destructor
CTGACAAATACTTTTAGTAACTCCACACTTCTCCTAATTTCCACATTCCGAATTTTCTGCATAATATTTACACCACACATTGCCCTTAGACAGGACATCTCCACTGCCTCCAGCCTCCTCCTCGCTGCAGCATTTGCAACCCATGCTTCACACCATATAAGAGTGTTGGTAACACTATACTTTCGTACATTCCCTTCTTTGCCTCCATGGATAACGTTTTTGTCTCCACAGATACCTCAATGCACCACTCACCTTTTTCCTTCATCAATTCTATGGTTAACCTCATCCTTCATAAACCCATCCGCTGACACGTCAACTCCCAAATATCTGAAAACATTTACTTCTTCCATAATCCCTCTCTCCAATGTGATATCCAATTTTTCTTTATTTAAATCGTTTGATACCCTCATCACCTTACTCTTATCTATGTTCACTTTTAACTTTCTACCTTTACACACTCTCCCAAACTCGTCCACTAACCTTTGCAACTTTTCTTTAGAATCTCCCATAAGCACAGTATCATCAGCAAAAAGTAACTGTGTCAACTCCCATTTGCATTTAATTCTCCATAATTTTAATCCCACCCTCTCCCCAACACCCTAGCATTTACTTCTTTACAACCCCATCTATAAATATATTAAACAACCATGGTGACATTACACATCCCTGTCTAAGACCTACTTTTACCGGGAAGTAATCTCCTCTCTCCTACACACCCTAACCTGAGCCTCACTATCCTCATAAAAACTCTTTACAGCCTTCAGTAACTTACTACCTATTCCATACACTTGCAACATTTGCCACATTGCTCCCCTATCCACTCTATCATATGCCTTTTCTAAATCCATAAATGCAATAAAAACTCTCTACCTTTATCTAAATACTGTTCACATATATGCTTCACTGTAAACACTTGATCTACACATCCCCTACCCACTCTAAAGCCTCCTTGCTCATCTGCAATCCTACTCTCTGTCTTACCTCTAATTCTTTCAATAATAACCCTGCCATACACTTTACCTGGTATACTCAGTAAACTTATTCCCTATAATTTTTACACTCTCTTTTATCCCCTTCCCTTTATATAAAGGAACTATACATGCTCTCTGCCAATCCCTAGGTACCTTCCCTCTTTCATACATTTATTAAACAAAAATACCAACCACTCCAGCACTATATCCCCCTGCTTTTAACATTTCTGTCATGATTCCGTCAATTCCAGCTGCTTTACCCCTTTCATTCTACGTAATGCCTCACGCACCTTCCCCACACTCACATCCTGCTCTTCTTCACTCCTAAACGATGTTGTACCTCCCTGGCCAGTACATGAAATTACCGCCTCCCTTTTTCATCGACATTTAAAAGTTCCTCAAAATATTCCCGCCATCTACCCAATACCTCCAGCTCCCATCTACTAACTCCCTACTCTGTTTTTAACTGACAAATCCATTCGTTCCCTAGGCTTTCTTACCTTGTTTATCTCACTCCAAAATTTTTCTTGTTTTCATCAAAATTTCTTGACAGAGCCTCTCCCATTCTTTCATCTGCTCTTCTTTTGCACTCTCTCACCACTCTCTTCACCTTTCTTTTACTCTCCATATACTCTGCTCTTCTATTAACACTTCTGTTTTGTAAAACCTCTCATAAGCTACCTTTTTCTCTTTTATCACACCCTTTACTTCTTCATTCCACCACTCACTCCTCTTTCCTCCTGCACCCACCTCCTATAGCCACAAACTTCTGCCCCACATTCTAATACTGCATTTTTAAAACTATCCCAATTTTCTTCAACCCCCACTACTCCTACTTGCACTAGCCCACCTTTCTGCCAATAGTTGCTTATATCTCACCCTAACTTCCTCCTCCCTTAGTTTATACACTTTTACCTCTCTCTTACTTGCTGTTGCCATTTTCTTTTGTCCCATCTACCTTTTACTGTAACTGTAGCTACAACCAAATAATGATCTGATATATCCGTTGCCCCTCTATAAACATGTCATCCTGAAGCCTACTCATCAACCTTTTATCCACCAATACATAATCCAACAAACTACTTTCCTTACGTGCTATATCATACCTTGTATATTTATTTATCCTCTTTTCATAAAATATGTATTACTTATTACAAACCTCTTTCTACACATAGCTCAATTAATGGTTCCCCATTTACATTTACCCTGGCACCCCAAATTTACCTACTACTCCATCCACAACATTTTTACCCACTTTAGCATTAAGATCCCCAACCACAATTACTCTCTCACTTGGTTCAAAACTCCCCACACACTCACTCAACATTTCCCAAAATCTCTCTCTCCTCTACACTTCTCTCTTCTCCAGGTGCATAAACACTTACTATAACCCACTTTTCACATCCAACCTTTATTTTACTCCACATAATCCTTGAATTTATATATTTATATTCCTTCTTTACCTGCCATAATTGATTATTCAACATTATTGCCCTCCTTCTTTAGCTCTAACTCTATTTGAAACCCTGATCTAATCCCATTTATTTCTCCCCACTGAAACTCTCCTACCCCTTCAGCTTTGTCTCACTTAAAGCCAGGACATCCAGCTTCTTTTCATTCATAACATCTACAATCATCTCTTTCTTATCATTCGCACAACATCCACGCACATTTAAACATCCCACTTTGACGGTTTCTTCTTCTTTTTAGTAAGCTATACAGGAAAAGGGTTACTAGCCCATTGTTCCCGGCATTTTAGTTGACTTTTACAACACGCAGGCTTACGGAGGAAAGATTCTTATTCCACTTCCCCATGGATATGAAAGGGAAAAGCAATAAGAACAAGAACTATTAAGATAAAATCAAAGAAAACTCAGATGAGTGTGTATACATAAACGTGTACATGTTTGCGTAGTGTGACCTAAGTGTAAGTAGAAGTAACAAGACGTACCTGAAATCTTTCATGTTTATGAGACAGAAAAAAGACACCAGCAATCCTACCATCATGTAAAACAGTTTCAGGTTTCTGTTTCACAGTCACCTGGCAGGATGGTAGTACCTCCCTGGGTGGTTGCTGTCTACCAACCTACCAAGAGATGAGAACAGGATGAAGGAGATGACAGGGTTATTGAGTAGCTAATGGTGTGAGAGAGATGACAACAGGGTGAAGAGATGAGAGCTGAGTGAAGGTGATGACGCAATGACAAGGAAAATGTTAATATAAACATAAAACGCAGATTTTGGGTTATGTGAAGTTCTCTGATGATGGTTTATTTTCTAGCTGAAGACGTCAAGAGATTTTGTGTGTACTCACCTAGTTGTGGTTGCAGGGGTCGATTCACAGCTCTGGGTGTGTGTGTGTGTGATGGTGAATGTGAGTGATAGTCATAGTTGCTATAACTAAAGTGACTCCAGCACTTTAGGAAAGTAATCTTTAATAATCGTTAATAACGAAGTGTTGATAGCTAGTGTTAAAATATGGGTATATTACAGAAATGATTCAGGTATGTATAAGAATTAATGATTTCATAGTGTTGAAGAGCGCTCATAAATGTTGAACTGTGTTCAACCTATTATCATTAACAATGCTAATAAGTCTTGATACAGAAGTGACGGTAAAAGTGTGCTGGCAGAAATGGGTTCATGTGTAATCAATATTAAGGACAGGTCATAATTTAGTATGAGTTTCCCTCATACCTATTTGGATTAATTAAGGTTGCCCACAGCACCACCTGGGCCCCTGCACCACCTGGGCCCCTGCACCACCTGGGCCCCTGCACCACCTGGGCCCCTGCACCACCTGGGCCCCTGCACCACCTGGGCCCCAGCACCACCTGGGCCCCTGCACCACCTGGGCCCCTGCACCACCTGGGCCCGCACCACCTGGCACCAGCACCACTGGGCCCCTGCACCACCTGGGCCCCAGCACCACCTGGGCCCCTGCACCACCTGGGCCCCTGCACCACCTGGGCCCTGCACCACCTGGGCCCCTGCACCACCTGGGCCCCAGCACCACCTGGGCCCCTGCACCACCTGGGCCCTGCACCACCTGGGCCCCTGCACCACCTGGGCCCTGCACCAGACCAGCCACCTGGGCCCCTGCACCACCTGGGCCCCGCACCACCTGGGCCCCTGCACCACCTGGGCCCCTGCACCACCTGGGCCCCTGCACCACCTGGGCACCAGCACCACCTGGGCCCCTGCACCACCTGGGCCCCTGCACCACCTGGGCCCCTGCACCACCTGGGCCCCTGCACCACCTGGGCCCCTGCACCACCTGGGCCCCTGCCCACCTGGGCCCTGCACCACCTGGGCCCTGCCACCTGGGCCCCTGCACCACCTGGGCCCCTGCACCACCTGGGCCCCACCTGGGCCCACCACCTGGGCCCCTGCACCACCTGGGCCCTGCACCACCTGGGCCCCTGCACCACCTGGGCCCTGCACCACCTGGGCCCCTGCACCACCTGGGCCCCTGCACCACCTGGGCCCGCACCACCTGGGCCCCGCACCTGGGCCCCTGCACCCCTGGGCCCTGCACCACCTGGGCCCCTGCACCACCTGGGCCCCTGCACCACCTGGGCCCCTGCACCACCTGGGCCCCTGCACCACCTGGGCCCCTGCACCACCTGGGCCCCTGCACCACCTGGCCCCTGCACCACCTGGGTCCCTGCACCACCTGGGCCCTGCCCACCTGGGCACCAGCACCACCTGGGCCCCTGCACCACCTGGGCCCCAGCACCACCTGGGCCCTGCCACCTAAGCCCTGCCACCTGGGCCCCTGCCACCTGGGCCCCTGCACCACCTGGGCACCAGCACCACCTGGGCCCTGCACCCTGGGCCAGCACCACCTGGGCCCCTGACCTGGGCCCCTGCCACCTGGGCCCCTGCCACCTGGGCCCCTGCACCACCTGGGCCCTGCACCACCTGGGCCCCAGCACTACCTGGGCCCCTGCACCACCTGGGCCCCTGCACCACCTGGGCCCCTGCACCACCTGGGCCCCTGCACCACCTGGGCCCCTGCACCACCTGGGCCCCTGCACCACGCATGGTCTGCCATCTTAGGAAGATAGGTTTTATTTAGGCATTGAAGAGATAATAATCTAAGTTCCACTGTACAGTGGGAATTTGTTATGGCATAATCAGACAATCGTTTAATAAATATATTAGTTAATAAATTACATTGTGAGGATTCATTCAGGGGGGGGGGTGGAGGAAGAGTATACCTGGGAACACTCCAAAAGTGCTGCAGCCTGAGAGGGTATAACTAGGAATACTTTCTGAAGGTGTGAGTGAAAGATTTAACTGCATAAAGTGTAGGTGACATAACGAGATATTTCCTGAAAATGTCATTTCAAGGAGGTTCCTTGACTCAGGTGTGAGGTTCCTTGACTCAGGAGTGAGGTTCCTTGACTCAGGTGTGAGGTTCCTTGACTCAGGTGTGAGGTTCCTTGACTCAGGTGTGAGGTTCCTTGACTCAGGTGTGAGGTTCCTTGACTCAGGTGTGAGGTTCCTGGACTCAGGTGTGAGGTTCCTGGACTCAGGTGTGAGGTTCCTCGACTCAGGTGTGAGGTTCCTTGACTCAGGTGTGAGGTTCCTTGACTCAGGTGTGAGGTTCCTTGACTCAGGTGTGAGGTTCCTTGACTCAGGTGTGAGGTTCCTTGACTCAGGTGTGAGATTCCTTGACTCAGTTGTGAGGTTCCTTGACTCAGTTGTGAGGTTCCTTGACTCAGGTGTGAGGTTCCTTGACTCAGGTGTGAGGTTCCTTGACTCAGGTGTGAGGTTCCTTGACTCAGGTGTGAGGTTCCTTGACTCAGGTGAGGTTCCTCGACTCTGGTGTGAGGTTCCTCGACTCTGGTGTGAGGTTCCTCGACTCTGGTGTGAGGTTCCTCGACTCAGGTGTGAGGTTCCTCGACTCAGGTGTGAGGTTCCTCGACTCAGGTGTGAGGTTCCTCGACTCAGGTGTGAGGTTCCTCGACTCAGGTGTGAGGTTCCTCGACTCAGGTGTGAGGTTCCTCGACTCAGGTGTGAGGTTCCTCGACTCAGGTGTGAGGTTCCTCGACTCAGGTGTGAGGTTCCTGACTCAGGTGTGTCCTTGACTCAGGTGTGGTGTTCCTTGACTCAGGTGTGGTGTTCCTTGACTCAGGTGTGGTGTTCCTTGACTCAGGTGTGAGGTTCCTTGACTCAGGTGAGAGTTTCCTTGACTCAAGTGTGAGGTTCCTTGACTCAGGTGTGAGGTTCTTTGACTCAGGTGTGGTGTTCCTTGACTCAGGTATGAGGTTCCTTGACTCAGGTGTGGTGTTCCTTGACAAAGATGTAGGGTTCCTTGACTCAAGTGTGAGGTTCCTTGACTCAGGTGTGGTGTTCCTTGACTCAGGTGTGGTGTTCCTTGACTCAGGTGTGGTGTTCCTTGACTCAGGTGGGTTCCTTGACTCAGTGGGTTCCTTGACTCAGGTGTGGTGTTCCTTGACTCAGGTGTGAGGTTCCTTGACTCAGGTGTGAGGTTCCTTGACTCAGGTGTGGTGTTCCTTGACTCAGGTGTGGTGTTCCTTGACTCAGGTATGAGGTTCCTTGACTCAGGTGGGTTCCTTGACTCAGGTGTGGTGTTCCTTGACTCAGGTGTGGTGTTCCTTGACAAAGATGTAGGGTTCCTTGATTCAGGTGTAGGGCTCCTGATACAAGGAAATGAACCAATCTTTCTCTTCACTGGCTCGAACCTGGTTGTCTCTTGTATGGCCCCTATGGGTTTACTGCTTCCCCTAAGTGTAATAATAGTGAAGATGGAAGCTAAAGGTATAACAGGAAATGCTTAGAGTGTATTTGGGCTGAAGGGTACACCTGGTGAGGGGATGTGTACATTAATAAGTATATATCTTTACCTTGCAGGTAAGTGGAAAATAGCAGCTCGTCGAGGGAGAGTTGGCACATCGTCAGGAAGGTAAGTTCATGTTTACACCAGTTGCAGTCGACATCGTTTTACATCGTTTTGAAACATTTGTCAGCGTGTAGCGCATACATGAATATTAGCAATGAGAATTAAAAAGGATTGCTAAGAGTTCATCAAAATCCGCTACTGTCCCTTCCATTGGTTGTAAACATCGAAGACCCTAGCAGGGAGAAGGACCCTTCTCCTCACCTTGGCTAGTGAGGATATCATTCCTCAGTTTTAGTTATTATACTACAACTTTGCACGCATGATTGATAATGATGTACTTCTCTCCGGTATGTCAAGGAGGACGTAAGTCTTCAGCGAAACAGAGAGAGTGAAACATAGCCACTCATCCTTTGATTTAGAACGGTGGTTTTCATTTTTTTCCTCGACCCAAAATTTGAACATATATTAGCCTCGCAACCCAAATTCAAATTAAATTTATGGCAAATTATTATACAAAATATGAATTATAAGAAAGCTCACTGTGGTACCTTCTTAGCACCCCGGTAAACTGTCGTTAATCTAAATAATGGGTAACGCTGCTCACAGATCTGATCTTTGTTGGAGAAAACATTTTCTCAAACTTGTGGTTTGTGAGAATTTGCATGCTGCCAACGTTTGAACACTATATGTTACTCTAATATCAAGCTACACGTGCAAGTGAAATATCGCATACAGTCGCTTTTCATTATTTTCGCTCTTTTGGTTGTTTACGTTTCTTCTTGTTCCGAAAATTACCAGTTTTTCCTTTTGACGCTACAGGCCATCATCCGTGACCCATCACAAGCCCTCGCAACCCAAGTTCTCTTCATGATCCTGCGTTTAGGAACTATTATACTACTAGTGGTCCAACGCCTTTAGCATCTTGGACAACATAAGCTCAAGATCCAAGGTTCTCCGGCCACATATAATAATTTTATATTTTAATCAAATGTGAACATGTAAGACCAGCGGTACTAGGCTACTGTAAATTAGGGTAATTGTATGTTAAGATTCTTATATTATTAAGCCTGAAGTTTTGCGACTAAGACCCTCACTATGGCTGTAATATGGGTGTATCAGAGTAGCTGATACCCTTAATGGCTGCTCTGTAACTAAGTATTCTGATTATTATGCTTTGGCTGGCTAAAGGATGATGCACGGTAAATATACAAATTTATTCCTCTAAACTGCATGAACGTGAATGAAACTGTTAACTAAATAGAATGGATATAGGAAGAAAAAGTTAAGACGGAGAGGACACTAAATGTCTCTTGAATTAGTGTTACTTTTATTCGTACCTACTGATGGGAGGTCTTGGGTTGAGGGTTGAGAGTGGAAGGGGGGGGGGGTGCAAGTCGAGAACAAGCGTCAGTATGTCGTACGAATGTCACTTGTGATGCCAGAAAATTTACTTTTTGCATATAATAGCGCTGACGAACATACGGTATACTTTGACTGCCAAGTCTATTAGCACGTGACAATCTATCCTTGCAGTCTGCAGTTCACACAGTTCAAACAGAATATCTGGTAACAGTTTCCAGTGTAACTTCCTAGAAACTGATAAATAAGGGGAGACGACTTCAGTTTGTCAGTCTGCAAATTTCTCTCCAGACTCGTCAGATACAGCTTAATGTTTTATCTGGATGTTTATAAAAATCTGCCTCGATATCCTCTGACATCAGTTCACGATAAAAAGCAAAGTGTGCCGTCTGTTAGGGTTCTTACTTCTAAACCTTTTATACTGTTTTCATATGTTATTAATAATGCTGTTCACTGTAGCTGCATTTTAAAGATGCTGTACACTGTAGCTGCATTTTAAAGAGTGATCTAGTTAAGCACTTTAATAATCTTAAAGTGTGTTCCAGAGACCGAATCGAGAAACAGGAACAAGAAAACTCAATAATATTTTAAGTGTAATTATAGAAATATGTATACATATCTAGTACAATATCTAGAAAGTAAAGCACACAGAATCACTGTTTCTCTTTAAAAAAATACATTGTAACTTAACTATAGATAGAAACTTTAATCCTTAATGATAAGTGCAGATAATTACATATGAAGGTTAGTACGTATAGGTATATTCTTTTACATACAGGAGGACGAAAGCCCAGTCAAAAATAATCATGCAAGAATGTATAAAAGGTAGTTAATGTGGAGAGTAGGTAGTATGTAGATGTATTGGAAATCTTATAACCATCCTGTGCCACGTAGCGTGACTTCTTTTAAGACGTTTCTAGGCTGGCCAACAAGTTCCTAGGCTAGTAATAACAGGAAAGAAGGAAGAACAGGAGTTCAAAATAACTCCTACATGCTCTATTACACTAGATGTTTTACTAAGACTAGCTGTACGAGGGCGTTTACCCCCGTAACACCCTCCAGGTAAGTCTTCCTCACACACACAATTATTCCTCTAATATCTCAGTATCGGACATTTAAGTCTAAGGAGTAAATAAACATTCGAAAATTAAATACAAAATAACAAAAATAAATAAAAATAAAACATTATTCACTAGTGTATATGACAACCGCTCATAACAAAATACCCAGTATTCAATCCTGGGCAGGGCGAGACAGGGGCAAGCCATCTGCTACCCCTGATTACCGAGCAGTAAATAGGTACCAGTGTGTTAGGTGAGTGATGGGTTGCGGGGGAAGGGAGGGGTAATATACCTGAGGACTGGGCTTTAAAATGAGCTGAGGTAAGGTAACCTTTAAATTCAGGGGTTAAATAAGGGTTACTATGTGGAACTTTGACATCTCAAGTCTCAGTTCAAGAAGCCACACTGACTCACAGATAAGCAGTCAAATGCTTTTTTATTTTTTTTAAATTTCTATGTTCTTTGGCTGTATTATCACCCTTACCTTGGAGTCAATTTTTTTCTGTCATAAATCTTTGTTCAAGTTTTTGGATGGACTAATTATATTGTCTTAGGAAACCCCCACCACATGACGCTGTGAAGAACCCCGCAGGGCAGACTTCACTAGTTGTTTTATGTCGTGCATATTTTATAATTCTTTAAATGCCGTTGTTTTCTATGGATTTTCGAACTGCAGATGATTAATAGTATGGCATCTTCAGCGAGTCTCACAAGCTGCCCAAGCAGAATATTCCTCACAAAGAAAATATAAGTAAAAGGGATATTTATACAGGACAAAAACTCTTTATGAACCATGGTCAAGAAAAAGTTAAGAAAAACTAAACGAGAATATGAAAAAGTTTTCATGAACATTTAAGGCCACTCCTAAAGGTTTCGTATCTCTGTTCTATGTCACGAAATTTGTTAAATATTAGCAACTTATTTCCACTCTTATTCAACAACAAAAAATACCAGGCATAGTTATTAAGGACCTGAGGATGACTACTAATGCTGAAAGTTCAGTCAGTAGTGGTATAAACCTCACTAGTTGATAGACAAAAACCAAATAATAGTTTATATGGCTGTTACGTACTGAGTCCCTCTTGAGGGCAGAGACCCAATAGTAACAACAGAAGAACAACCCAGGTCTTCTTTCTATTTTCAAGTATATATATGGCGAATAAGTTCTCTAATGCTTAATCCAGTTTTTATTCAGTATAATACTAAGCTTTTTGATTTACTTAGTAAATTAAATGATTGATAAAAACATCTTACTTATAAGTGAACAATTCAGGCATACCTTTCCTTTAACAATTATATACACAGTCACTATAGTTCCATAATCAACAAACACAATATATCACTGGGATCTCTGACACAGCGAATGAAGTACAGTATGAGGTTCCTTTACTCCCTCATTAATCAGTTATATACACAAATTCACTACAGTTGGAAATGGTTAGACTATTTATCACGAGACTTCAGCGGGTGTAGAACACAAACTTAGTCTCTTTGCCAAATTACTTCACAGAGTCGAGAGATCCCGGTCTAAAGGTTCTCCTAGAGTTTTTAAAGTGAGATTATAAGAGAACTCTTTAGCTGGGTGCTTCCTCAACCAGAGGTGAGAATGAACTACCAGGAGTAAAATTCCCTTGCTCGACGTCACCTCAGAATGAGCTGAGGAAAAGTAAGTGTGAGGTGGTGTTTGTTCAGCTCCATAGCTTCGATGAACGTGAAGCTGAGGCATGATGAAGCAGTCTTTTATTCTGTCATATTAGGTGGGCCACTAGTAGTACTGAGAACATGGGAAATAAGTAGCACTGCAGCCAGCGTACTGGCCCATGCAAGGCGGATACTGAAAGACAATTTTTTTCACTCATAACCAGTGATTAAACAAAGAAGTTGCTGTGTTTTTTTGACTGAATAAGCCTGCTGAGTCTGCCAATTCTTTCCCTTTTAAAGATACCAAAGTATTACACATCTTTCTCATGTACTTGACGGGACTGTGTACCAATAAAGTAATGGGGAAAAAAAGAAGCGGCAACGCTCGGTATTAAAGATTTTAGATTTTGCAGCCAAATAGGCTATTCCACCAGGATAGAGGCAAATACGTTGGACTACTTTGAAATAATATAGATGGAAAAGTGGGAATGGTTGAGTGTGAGCACAACCTGCATGGGTGTGCCACTAACATTAATGAAATGGTCAACAGTGTTCATACATTCAAAGTAAATGTTACTGATTACGCTTTATAGCTTTGCTATTGTAGCTCTAGCACCAATTTTCTACATAAAATGCAGAATAGAAAAGAAAAAAAAATGGTTATGTAACATTAGCAAAATAAAAAAAAATATTTACCAGCAGTTATGCATTAATGTTAAATTAGGCGAGATTCGTCAGGAAACATGACTAGTGTTTCCTGTCTGTCATGTGATGACCCGTCACTGGAGGTTTTGGTCACCCGACCGAGGCCTTCCGCTGGCTTACCGGTCCACCCCTTTAAAAATAAAGATTATATGTAATAGGCATAAATCTCAATTGCGATATATCCTGTCCAGAAGCATAACGTGTTTTTGAATCTATTTTATGTCGGTTAAAATTTCGGAACTTACAAAACGATGTACATACTACCCTATACTTGCATCTTTTAACGACTCATTAACAACCACATTTGATGTGGTATCAAAAATCATAACCCACACCAACATGGAATTACTCTTAACCTAGATGAATGGTTCAGAGAACCGACGAGTTGATAAATTAGACACATATGCAACATTTGGGTATCTTTATTGAGGAAACGTTTCGCCACACAGTGGCTTCATCAGTCCAATACAAAGGAGAATCGTGAAGAACAGGAGGAGTTTGAGTCTGACACAGCAACATCTTTCTTCGCTTGCCTAACCCTTGGGCACGACCTACTTCCACATTGGGCAAATGTGACACCACCTTCGACTGCTGCACCTCTCCTGTCTACAGTATATAAGCTACCTCTTCGCAAATATGCTGCATTATATTCAAGATTGATGGACTGACAACATCGACTCAAACTCCTCCTGTTCTTCACGATTCTCCTTTGTATGGACTGATGAAGCCACTGTGTGGCGAAACGTTTCCTCAATAAAGATACCCAAGTGTTGCATATGTGTCTAATTTACCAACTCTTAACCTAACTGCAACACTCATTTATTAACTGTACAGTGCACATAATTTCCGTAGTACACCTCTACTTCTGCACCATATCAATCGATATATATATAAATATACATGTATTTTCTTTTTTTATTATATTTTTTTATTAACACATAGGCCGTTTCCCACCAAGGCAGGGTAGCCTGACAAAGAAAAACTTTTATCATCATTCACTCCATCACTGTCTTGCCAGAGGCGTGCTTGCACTACAGCTACAAAACTGCAACATTAACACCCCTCCTTCAGAGTGCCGGCACTGTACTTCCCATCTCCAGGAATCAAGTCTGGCCTGCCGGTTTCCCTGAAACCCTTCATAAATGTTACCTTGCTTACACTCCAACAGCACGTCAAGTCCTAAAAACCATTTGTCTCCATTCGCTCCTAACATGCTCACGCACGCTTGCTGGAAGTCCAAGCCCCTCGCACACATAACCTCCTTTAACCCCTCCCTCCAACCTTTTCTAGGCCGACCCCTACCCCGCCTTCCCTCCACTACAGATTTATACACTCTCGAAGTCATTCTATTTTGTTCCATCCTCTCTATATGTCCAGACCAACTCAATAACCCTTTCTCAGCTCTCTGGATAATAGTTTTGGTAATCCCACACCTCCTAATCTCCAAACTACTTATTCTCTGCATTATATTCACACCACACATTGCCCTCAGACACGACATCTCCACTGCCTCCAGCCTTCTCCTTGTTGCAACATTCACAACCCATGTCTCACACCTATACAAGAGTGTTGGTATAACTATACTCTCATACATTCCCCTCTTTGCTTTCATGGATAAAGTTCTCTGTTTCCAAAAGCTCCACAGTGCACCACTCACCTTTTTCCCCTCGTTAATTCTATAATTCACCTCATCCTTCATATACCCATCTGCTGACACATCCACTCCCAAATATCTGAACACATTCACCTCCTCCATATTAGAGGATAGATGGGCTAGTGAGAGTATAGGCAATGGGGTTGAAGATGTATGGGGTAGGTTAAAAAATGTAGTGTTGGAGTGTTCAGCAGAAGTTTGTGGTTACAGGAAAGTGGGTGCGGGAGGGAAGAAGAGCGATTGGTGAAATGATGTAAAGAGAGTAGTAAGAAAGAAAAAGTTAGCATATGAGAGGTTTTTATAAAGTAGAAGTGATGCAAGAAGGAAAGAGTGTATGGAGAGGTTAAAGTGGTGAAGCAATGTATTATTATTATAATCAAATAGAAGCGCTAAACCACAGGGGTTATACAGCGCTGCAGGTTATTGTAGGATGCAGGGAGAGTGGGTTGTAAGAGGGAGATGGACGATTAGTAGGGTATGGAGTGCAAGATGACAAAAGGAGAGCAACTGAGAGAGTGGTAATAAGTCACTCTGTCTGACTTTTTGGGTTATCCTGGGTTCTCTACACATATGCTGCTATGTATGATAATCTATGTAAATGTATTTATGTATACCTGAATAAACTTATTTATCAACAAATTTTGTTGAAAATAAAAAAAACGTTTTAGAGCGAGATTATAAGTTGAAGCCTAGGGAACGAATGAATTTGATAGTTAAAAATAGGAGAGGAGAGTTAGTAAATGGAGAGTTAGAGGCATCAGGAAGACGGAGAGAATTTTTGGAGGAATAGTTAAATGTTGATGAATATAGGGAAGCTGTGATTTTGTGTATAAGGCAAGGAGGAATAACATCTTGGGTGGATAGGGGGGCAATGTGGCAGATGTAAATGTATGGAATATGAGGTAGGTTATTGAAAGCAGTGAAAAGTTTTTACGGGGATAGTGAGGCACAGGTTAGAGTATGGAAGGAGAGAGGAAGATTATTTCCCAGTAAAAGTAGGCCTTAGATGAGGATGTGGGATGTCACCATGGTTATTAAATATATTTATAGATGGGGTTGTAAGAGAAGCGAATGCTCGAGTGTTGGCAAGAGGTTTGAAGTTAAAAGATAAAGGATCTAACACAAAGTGGGAGTAGTCCCAGTTGCTCTTTGCTGATGACACTGTGCTTTTGGGAGATTCTGAAGAGAAGTTGCACAGGTTGGTGGATGAGTTTGGTAGGGTATGTAAAAGAAGAAAATTAAAAGTGAATATAGGAAAGAGTAAGGTGATGAGGATAAAAAAAATAGGTAACAAAAGATTGGATATCAGGTTGGAGGGAGAGAGTATGAAGGAGGTGAATGTATTCAGATATTTAGGAGTGGACATGTCAGCAGATGGGTCTATGAAAGATGAGGTGAATCATAGAATTGATGAGGGAAAATGAGTGGTGCAGTGAGGAGTCTCTGGAGACAAAGAACTTTGTCCAAAAGAGGGGAATGTATGAGAGTATAGTTATACCAACGCTCTTATATGGGTGTGAAGCATGGTTGGTGAATGTTGCAACAACGAAAAGGATGGAGTCAGTGGAGATGTCATGTCTGAGGTCAATGTGTGGTGTGAATATAATGCAGAGAATTCGTAGTTTGGAAATTTGGAGGAGGTGCGGGATTACCAAAACTATTATCCAGAGGGCTGAGGAGGGGTTGAAGAGGTGGTTCGGACATGTAAAGAGGCTGGAAGGAAATATAATGACTGAAGGAATGAAGGCGGGGTAGGGGTCGGCCTAGGAAAGGTTGGAGGGAGGGGGTAAAAGAGATTTTGTGTGCGATGGGCTTGGACTTCCAGCAAGCATGCGTGAGCGTGCTAGATAGGAGCGAATGGAAACAAATGGTTTTTAGAACTTGATATGGTGTTTGTTTGTGAGCAGCATAATATTTACCAAACAGGGAGGAGAATGAAATTAGCATAGAGGCGTCCACCCCACCGTATGTCTTTGGGTAGCGAGTACAACATTCAGTCCTACTGGATGCGCTACTCTTAAGGATTGTGTGGTTCAGTGGACTAGAGCGTCATGTGTTTTCGATCACCATGAGGCGTGCCAAAGCATCATGGGTTCGACCCCTGGCTAGTACAGTGTAGTTATTGATCAATACCACTCGTTCCTGGTTACAATAATATATATATATATATATATATATTTTTTTTTTTTTTATTAACACATCAGCCGATTCCCACCAAGGCAGGGTGGCCCGAAAAAGAAAAACTTTCATCATCATTCACTCCATCACTGTCTTGCCAGAAGGGTGCTTTACACTACAGTTATAAAACTGCAACATTAACACCCCTCCTTCAGAGTGCCGGCACTGTACTTCCCATCTCCAGAACTCAAGTCCGGCCTGCCGGTTTCCCTGAATCCCTTCATAAATGTTACTTTGCTCACACTCCAACAGCACGTCAAGTATTAAAACCATATGCCTCCATTCACTCCTATCAAATACGCTCACACATGCTTGCTGGAAGTCCAAGCCCCTCGCACACAAAACTTCCTTTACCCCTCCCTCCAACCTTTCCTAGGCCGACCCCTACCCGCCTTCCCTCCACTACAGATTTATACACTCTCGAAGTCACTCTGTCTCGTTCCATTCTCTCTACATGTCCAAACCACCTCAACAACCCCTCCTCAGCTCTCTGAACAATCGTTTTGGTAATCCGCACCTCTTCCTAATTTCCAAACTCCGAATTCTCTGCATTATATTCACACCACACATTGACCTCAGACATGACATCTCCACTGCCTCCAGCCTTCTCCTCGTTGCAACATTCATCACCCATGCTTCACACCCATATAAGAGCGTTGGTATAACTATACTCTCATACATTCCCTCTTTACTTCCATGGACAAGGTTCTTTGTCTCCACAGACTCCGAAGTGCTCCACTCACCCTTTTCCCCTCATCAATTCTATGATTCACCTCATCCTTCATAGACCCATCCGCCGACATGTCCACTCCCAAATATCTGAATACATTCACCTCCTCCATACTCTCTCCCTCCAATCTGATATCCAATCTTTCGTCACCTATTCTTTTTGTTATCCTCATCACCTTACTCTTTCCTATATTCACTTTCAATTTTTTCTTTTACACACCCTACCAAATTCATCCACCAACCTCTGCAGCTTCTCTTCAGAATCTCCCAAAAGCACAGTGTCATCAGCAAAAAGCACTGTGACAACTCCCACTTTGTATTTGCTTCTTTATCTTTTAGCCCAACACCTCTTGCCAAGACCCTCGCATTCACTTCTCTTACAACCCCATCTATAAATATATTGAACAACCACGGTGACATCACACATCCTTGTCTAAGGCCCACTTTTACTGGGAAATAGTCCCCTTCCCTCCTACACACTCTAACCTGAGCCTCACTATCCTCATAAAAACTCTTCACTGCTTTCAGTAACCTTCCTCCTATTCCATACACCTGCAACATCTGCACATTGCCCCCTATCTACCCTATCATACGCCTTTTCCAAATCCATAAATGCCACAAAAACATCTTTACCCTTATCCAAATACTGTTCACCTATATGTTTCACTGTAAACACTTGGTCTACACACCCCTACCTTTCCTAAAGCCCCTTGTTCATCTGCTATCCTGCTTTCTGTTTTACTCTTAATTCTTTCAATAATAACTCTACCATACACTTTACCAGGTACACTCAACAGACTTATTCCCCTATAATTTTGCACTCTCTTTGTCCCCTTTGCCTTTATACAAAGGAACAATACACGCTCTCTGCCAATCCCTAGGTACCTTACCCTCTTCCATACATTTATTAAATAATAGCACCAACCACTCCAAAATTATATCCCCACCTGCTTTCAACATTTCTATCTTTATCCCATCAATCCCAGCTGCCTTACCCCTTTCATTCTACCCACTGCCTCACGAACTTCCCTACACCCACAACTGGCTCTTCCACACTCCTACAAGATGTTATTCCTCCTTGCCCTACACACGAAATCACAGCTTCCCTGTCTTCATCAACATTTAACAAATCCTCAAAATATTCTCTCCATCTTCCCGATACCTCTAACTCTCCATTTAATAACTCTCCTCTCCTATTTTTAACTGTCAAATCCATTTGTTCTCTAGGCTTCCTCAACTTATTAATCTCATTCCAAAACTTTTTCTTATTTTCAACAAAATTTGCTGATAACATCTCACCCACTCTCTCATCTGCTCTCTTTTACATTGCTTCACCACTCTTTTAACCTCTCTTTTTCTCTCCATATACTCTTCCCTCCTTGCATCACTTCTACTTTGTAAAACCTCTCATATGCTAACTTTTCTCCCTTACTACTCTCTTTACATCATCATTCCACCAATCGCTCCTCTTCCCTCCTGCACCCACTCGCCTGTAACCACAAACTTCTGCTGAACACTCTAACACTACATTTTTAAATCTACCCCATACATTTTCGACCCCATTGCCTACACTCTCACTAGCCCATCTATCCTCCAATAGTTGTTTATATCTTACCCTAACTGCCTCCTCTTTTAGTTTATAAACCTTCACCTCTCTTTTACTTACTGATTCTATTTTCCTTGTATCCCATCTACCTTTTACTCCCACTGTAGCTATAACTAAAAAGTGATCTGATATATCTGTAGCCCTCTATAAACATGTACATCCTGAAGTCTACTCAACAGTCTTTTATCTACCAATACATAGTCCAACAAACTACTGTCATTAGCCCTACATCATATCTTGTATACTTATTTATCCTCTTTTTCTTAAAATATGTATTACCTATAACTAAACCCTTTCTATACAAAGTTCAATCAAAGGGCTCCCATTATCATTTACACCTGGCACCCCAAACTTACCTACTACACCCTCTCTGCATGTTTCTCCCACTTTAGCATTTAGGTCCCCTACCACAATTACTCTCTCATTTGGTTCAAAAGTTCCTATACATTCGCTTAACATCTCCCAAAATCTCTCTCTCTCCTCTACACTCCTCTCTTCTCCAGGTGCATACACGCTTATTATGACCCACTTTTCGCATCCGACCCTTATTTTAATCCACATAATCCTTGAATTTACACATTTATATTCCCTCTTTTCCTTCCATAACTGATCCTTCAACATTATTGCTACCCTTCCTTAGCTCTAACTCTCTCAGATACTCTGACTTAATCCCATTTATTTCTCCCCACTGAAACTCGCCTACCCCCTTCAGCTTTGTTTCGCTTAGGGCCAGGACATCCAACTTCTTTTCATTCATAACATCGGCAATCATCTCTTTCTTATCATCCACTTCATCCACGCACATTCAGACAACCCAATTTATAAAGTTTTTCTTCTTCTCGTTTTTAGTAGATTTGTACAGGAGAAGGGGTTACTAGCCCATTGCTCCCGGCATCTTAGTCGCCTCATACGACACGCATGGCTCACGGAGGAAAGATTCTCTTCCACTTCCCCATGGACAATAGAGAAAATAAAAAGAACAAGAGCTATTAAGAAAAGAAGAAAAACCTAGATGTGTGTATGTATATATATGCATGTGTATGCCAGTGTAGTGTGACCTAAAGTGTAAGTAGAAGTAGCTAGATATACCTGTTATCCAGCGTGTTTATGAGACAGAAAAAAGACACCAGCAATCCTACCATCATGTAAAACAGTTTCAGGTTTCTGTTTCACAGTCACCTGGCAGGACGGTAGTACCTCCCTGGGTGGTTGCTGTCTACCAACCTACTACCTTCAATATATATATATATATATATATATATATATATATATATATATATATATATATATATATATATATATATATATATATTGCAATTTGTGAAGTAAATAAGATGGGGCGGGAGGAGGAGGATGAAAATGGGAGGAGAGAGAGGCTGCTGAGTGGCCGGAACGCCATAAACTCTTCCTTTATAGTGGTGGTCGAGCGGGCACCATAAACATTATAATACTTGTAAAACTATAAAGGACTGCTAACCCTCGCCTTTACTTTAAGATGAACCTGTGTACACACACACACGATGTGTATTGTTGCTGCCTGCGGCTGGCCACGAAGGCGCCTGCTACCTGCTGCTGCTGTTAATGCCACAAGTGCTGCTGTAGTTACTTCTGTTTCTGCTGCACTTGACGCTATTGCTGGTTTTGCAGCACCTGCCGTTGTTGTTTTTGCAGCACCTACTGTTATTGTTTTTGCAGCACCTACAGTTATTGTTTTTGCAGCACCTACAGTTATTGTTTTTGCAGCACCTTCTGTTATTGTTTTTGCAGCACCTACAGTTATTGTTTTTGCAGCACCTACTGTTATTGTTGTTTTTGCAGCACTTACTGTTATTGTTTTGCAGCACCTACTGCTATTGTTGTTTTTGCAGCCTCTACTGTTATTGTTGTTTTTGCAGCCTCTACTGTTATTGTTGTTTTGCAGCACCTGCCGTTGTTGTTTTTGCAGCACCTGTCATTGTTGTTGTTTTTACAGCATCTGCTGCTGCTATGGCAGGTGCTTGTTCTGCTTCTGCTCCTATTGTTACTGATGCTGTTGCTAGTATTACTACTGCAACTGTGTATGCTGTTTCTGTTTACACTGCTGTTGTTTCTGCCGCTATTACTACTAGTGATATCTTCAGATACTATTTGTGTTATTGTTCCTGTTACCATCTACTAATAATAATGCTGCTAGTACTACTAATTCATCTGCTAATACAATATCCATTACTCTAGCAAAATAATCCAGCACAGCCTGGGTGTACTTCATGTCTCGTAAGATAAACTCTATGTGAAAAAAGGTTAATGGAAAAAGTTCTTACTCTTGAAGTTCCTTCCGGTTGTCTCAGAAGTTTCTTCCTGGCACCTGTCTTGTCAGGAGGTGGGTGTGAGGGCGTCTCCACTGCGCGCAGGATTGACCCGCACTCCCGTTACCCTCGGCAGACTTAATTAATAAACTGATTAGGTATTAATCTTATCAGTCTCCACTTAAGTGGCCTCTAAAGGCTGACACCTCTGAAACCCTCTTATGTTACCGAAGGGTATGAAGGAGCCTCCTTACCACTTAGGGAAAATATTACTTTATTTACCACTTATATAATATTTATTTCTTAAGGATAAATCCAAAGCACAATAACAGAGAATACAAGTTTATTAATACCAGCATTTTAAGGAATTTAGTACACTAATTATACAGTAGTCTTAATTTTGGGTTACGGGATATTAAACATAATTTAATCTATAGATGAGAATATAGTTAATCTCTCTCAGGAATGACTGGAAAGAATTGACAGCTCAGTAGAGACAAAATTTTATGAATTCTCCATTTGATGAAATGCACCGCTACCAATTTCTTTTTTTACACAGATCAATTTTGAAGGCTTTCAGCTGTAAACCTACGTCAGCTCATTTCGAAGCCTAGCTTTATCTAAGGTATACTACCCACAAAAGCCGACTAAACACAGGTACCTACTTACTGTAGGTAGGTAAACAGGGGCAGCAGGTTTAAGGAATCATGCCCAATGCCTGGTATACAGACACTAGAGACACACAAGAACATTTCCCCTCTTCAAGTTGGCTTTCGTAAGGGCCAATCTACTATTGACCCCTGACTCCGTTTAGATACCAATGTTCGTAATGTCTTTGCTAGTAAACACTAGGATTTTGCAGTATTTTTTTTTATCTTGAAAAAGAGTATGACACTACCTAGCGACATAACATCGGAGAAATCTGCCACTTTTCCTTAATTTTGTCTGAGAGGCATTTCTATGTACGTTTTAAGATGTTTTTTCCTGATTATGTCCAAGCAGAAGGTGTCCCTCAGGGTTGTGGTCTTAGCACCATTCTTTCTCAACTCGCTATCAGTGACTTAGCCTCTGTTTTCCCATCTAATATTTGGTCGTCACTTTATATTGATGACTTTGCTATAGTTTGCGCAGGCGCTGACTGTCGCCTTGTAGCACCCTCATTCCAGAATGCTGTCGACTGTGTTTCCCACTGGTCCTCTACTCATGGGTTTAATTTTTTGTTACTAATGTACATCAGATTACTTTTACTAGACGCCCTGTTGTCTCTAATGCCCCATTATACCTGTAGGGTTCTCGTATCCCTGAACGAGATACGCTCAGGTTTCTCGGTATTCTGTTTGATCAGCGGATGTCCTGGGAACCTCACTGAAAGTAACTTGCCATAGCTGGCTGAACCTCCTTAAAATCCTTGCCATCTTTCTTGGGAGAGGATCGAAGAACTCTCCTTCGTCTTCACTCTGCCCTAATCTTATCGAAACTGGATTATAGCGACCAAATATATTTTGCGGCCTCTTCCGCAACTCTTTCTAAATTTGATCCCATTTTTCATCAGGGATTGAGTTTGTGTCTAGGTGATTTTCGTTCCTTCCCCAGTTGAGAGCCTATATGCAGAGATGAATGTTCTTCATTTGCAAGATCAGTGTGATGCCAATTGTCTCAGATATTTATCCGCTCTCAAAGCCTTCACGATCCTTCTACATCCAGGATGGTAACAGACGTTAGTAGGGGGATAACTGTCCCTGTTTACTCCATCCCTTTTAGCTTTGTATTTACTCTTTTTTTTCTTCTCTTCATTTTCCCCTTTACATGTCCATCCGGCGTCTACCTTTTCTTTTTACCACACTGCCGTGCACGAAAGCTCAAATACCTACAGTTGCTTCTTGCTCACTTTTTCTTAACACTTCCAATCTGATTCTCATGCCTTTGCAGTTTACACTGATGGTTCTAAATCCTCTGACGGTGTCAAATTTGCAGCCGTTTTTCCTAACAGATTTGTACGGGGTCATTTATTAGCCTCGGCTAGTATTTTCACTGCTGAGCTATATGCAGTTCTCATCGCTGTTATACATATTGTATCCCTATCTACTTCAACATATTTAGTAGTTTCAGACTCCTTCAGTGCTTTACAGGCTATCCAAAAATTTGATTCTCCTCATTCTTTGTATACAACTTTGCGTCGCATTTCTAGTAAAAACAAAGACATCGTTTTCTGCTGGGTCCCTGGACATATGGATGCTCGGGACAACGATCAAGAGGACTCTGCTGAGCGGTCAGCTGTTCATGACCTCCTCATTTCATATTAGGGGTATTCCATTCTCAGACTATTTTGCAGTAATCTCTAGACAACTTCACAGCCGTTGGCACCAACGATGGTCTTAGATGATTCATAACAAATTATAGTCTGTCAAACCTTATTAGGGCTTCTTGTTTTTCTTATCGCTCTTGTGTTTGGGAGACGTATCGAACGCACGTCTCGCTCATGGGTATCTCATGGAGAGGCGCCCAGCGCCACATTATGAGAATGGTCAAGTTCGGTTCTCAGTTCGCAATCTACTAATTGATTGCCCTGTCTATCAGCGGACACGTAGAATTTACCTCTGGCGTCATCACCACTCTAACCGACCTCCTCACCGACAGTCCCGTCTTTGAAACAAACTCCTAGTTTGACTTTTTTTGTCAGCGACTCTTTCATTACACGAACTTTGATTATATTCTTTCCCTTTAGCTCTCCCCATTACCCTTACTAACTCTGTCTCTTACACACTCTTAACCCTCACTGCTCTCTGGTCTTCCCATATTTCGTCTTTAGCCCATCCAACCTGCAGTGCTGTATGACCCTTGTAGGTTTAGTGCTTAGTTTTGATTGTAATAATAATAGTAATAATCTTATCAGTATAAAAAATACTTCCAATTAAGATATACCATCATTTAAGGTTAGAAGCCGATCAGAATAAGCATTCCCTAGTTATTACATGGGAAACTATTAAAACTGGCAAATTGAAATTTACACATTTGAAAGTACAGTGCTAGTCACGGCATTATGCCGCACCTCCCCCCCACACGTACCAAAACACGAACACATACCATGAAAGATTATAATATATTTATTTGCACACTTACTGAGGTTTTAATACTTGGTGCTGCGTCCTTTTACACTTAATCACGTCCCTCAGCCGTGTAGGAAGACTCTCACACAAATTCTTGAGGGTTTGGGGAGGTATATTATTCCATGCCTCATGTAGAGCAGCCTCCAGCCTTGGAATGGAACTGATATCCTTGCCCAGTAAACTTCGTTTCACTATTGACCAGAGGTTCTCAATAGGGTTTAAGTCTGGGGAATTGTCTGGCCAGTCTTTAAAGAACCTCACTTCACAGTCCTTAAGCCACTGAACTACAGATTTGGCGGTATGACACTGTGCACCGTCTTTCATGAAAACCGTAGCCCCACACTTGTTAAACGCCTCAGGTAAATTGTCACACAATAACTCCAGATAATTATACTGGTTCATATACTGGTTTTTGGGAAGCACAATGAGTTCACCAACACTCTGAGCACTGAAACACCCCCAAACCATAAGCAAGTCTGGGTGTTTGGTGGTCCCACAGGTGTAACGTGGGTCTAGTGGGTCACTACCTCTGGGCCGGTACGCATGTCCCCCATGGTTACAGGTGATGGTGAAGGTTGCTTCATCACTCCAAAGTACTTCAGACCACTGTTGAGGAGTCCAGTGAAGATATTTCTTTGCATAATCCAGCCTACGTTTCTTCTGTGGCTTGGAGAGGATCGGTTTCTTAACCTGGCGGTGACTACTGTAGCCCAGTTCTGACACACTTCTGTGAACAGTTCTTACAAACACCTCTGAGAGAAGATGTGGGTTAGATTCTTTCAATTGTCTAGCAGTTATCTGATGTGTACTATCTAACTGCTTCTTTAACACAGTTAAGGTACGAACAGATGTCTTCTTCAAGGGGCCAGGCTGAGGTTTGGCAGACAGTAACTCGACACTGCCACCAGCCTTGAAATGCTGTACCCAGTTCCACACTGAACGCTCACACACACCAACATTCTCCACTATTTCTTTCGTCTGGTGCCCAACTTTGTAAAGCCCTATGATTTGAGTTATAGTTTCAGGTGTTAAAGACTTCCTTTTACCCATAATCAAACATGTATAGCCCCAAAACCAAAGGGAACACCGGACAAAAGATGGTGCGGATGAGAGACAAAAGGGCAACACAACACTTCCTCTCACCATGGCAGCCACGTGAGAACTGAGGAGTCACTGTGGAGTGTGGCGGCAGGCCGTGATGTCATGCTAATGGCTGCTACCCGGCATAATGCAATGACGAAAAAAAGACCCCCCCCCCCTGTATGGTAGGCTTTTGATTTTCGTCACGGCATTATGTCGAGGCTCTTACCCGGCATAATGCCGTGACTATCACAGTAAGTGCCATCCTCTTTTATAATAAAGCCCACCAATGGTGAAAATTTGAAGGCAATCAGAAAAGGCATTTTCCAACAAGTGATCCGATTCCAATGAATTAACATTTTAATTAAAATTTCATATTCATATCCACTCAGACTACACTTATAGGGTACTTTTACTATTATTACTACTACTACGTAGTATTCTACTACTACTACTACTACTACTACGTAGTTTACTACAACTACGTAGTTTACTACTACTACGTTGTATTACTGTCCTCTAGAATGCATAGTCACTAATGTATTTTGAAGCCGATTAAAAGAAGCATTCCTTAGTGATTTTCATTTGTTTTCAATATTCAATAAATTTCGGACTTATGCCGCCCAAAAACAGCTTGAACGTTGCGTTCAGAAAACAACACCAGTGGTGAAATTTTCGATCCCATCAGATGAGTCAGTCTCCAGTTATGACACAGTATTGTGCTTGAAATTATTTCACTGTATTGACAAATT